>PVIH01004067.1:70448-147563 GCA_004025045.1 Sigmodon hispidus | reverse complement strand
CCTGCCCCACCCTGCCTGTTGTATGACCCTCCCCTCCACTCCAGGTTTCTCTCTACTGGCCCACCACTGTCTACCCCTGGCCATCCTGAGGGCTGTGTTGTGCCTCTTGTGTCTGACTTCTTGGACTTCTTATCCTCCCAAGGGATGTCCATCATGCCTAGTTTTCTGCAGTGATGGAATCTAACACAGGGCTTTCTGCATGTTAGCCAGCACTCTACCAATAGGACTCCATCCCTGGCCAGCCATTTCCTAAGTAAGAATATTAGAACTTGAGGCCTATAAAAAAATTTCAGCCATACCTACAAAAGATTGTTCCAGAATGATGATTAACCACCACTCTGCTGGGCCTCCCTGTTAGCTAACTTCTTTCAAAAAGGAAACTTGTTGATATAAGCCAAAGACTGAGTACTATGGACATATGGACCCATTCATACAGCTATAAAAGTACCCCTACACAGGTTTTGTAAATAATTTGCAATTGAAAATCCATTAACAGTGTAAATGAAGATGAGTAATGCTGAAATAGAGTTAGTAGGTGTGCCGGAATAAGAATATAAAATGCATTTGTTAAAGTAAGGGGCTTTATGTGCTATAAAGCAATCCAGTTTTTTCCCTCTCTCTTTCTCTACTAAAAGAAACTGAAGATCATTTTGATTGGTCTGAGGAAAATCTGTTGAGAGGGCTACTAACCAGATAAATTTTCACAGAGAAAGAAGCATTTGGCATAATAGCCCAAGCTTTAAAAACAGAACTGTGAATGTGTAGGTTAAAAGTAAACACCCAATACATTTTGGAGGCTATTTCAGCCCTGGCTGGGGATAAGCAGAAACAAATGAATTGCTGATGTTGCAAAAGCTAGCTAAGCCATAATAACAGACAAGAATAACAACGTCACATTACAGGATTAAACTTCACTCCAAAAGATGTTGTGGTAAAATGTGTCTTCTATCTGAAATGCTCTTTATAATTAGAATGAAGGCATGTTTGCTGTGTCTGTAGAATGACTTTCCTCTAGCTGATCTATCAGGGAGAAAGGATGTGGGGCTGAACTGTAGCAGTGTACATTAGGGAAGTGACATTCCTACCGCTGTCTTCATTGCAATTCACTCCATGGAACTCATAGTTCTGGGGATCTGATTTTCACAACCTAATATGAATATTCAAAGTGCTACTTTACATATCACATATGGTTTGGATTTGAGCGATTTCCTCCCAGGCTGGAGGGATTTCTTTCAAGCAAATCTGTGTGTATTCTTTTAGGTAGTTTTACCTTAAAAAAAAAGGAAAAAAGGAAAATCGTTTTTAAATAACCTAAAGTCTCAATTAGATATGAACATTTCCTCACTCTGATTTTTTAATAAGCCAATCTAATGTTTTTCTTCACTAAATTCACTTAAATGCAAAAGTCATTAGAAGAAAAGTAAAACACAAATGTGGAAATCAGGGGCTGGGTTGGGACTCAGTTGGTTAAATGTTTACCTAGAATGCACAAGGCCCTGAGCTCAATCCTCAGCACCACACAAACCTAATGAGATGGCACAGGCTTATAATTTCAGCAGAGTCGCTTGTGGCAGGAGGATTGGAAGTGTGAAGTCATCCTCAGGTTGTGTTCAAGATGGTCCAGCTATAGACAGAGACAGCTAGTGAGAAATAACAGGTGGAGACTGGCCTCTGGCCTCCAAGAATACATACACACACCAAATAAATAAAATTTGAAAGTACATAGGGGGTTCATGGCAAGGACTCAGATATCACATAGGAAGAAATCAGAGTACCATTAGCAGAGAGAACACAAGATATTCCTTCATTCTAAAAGCTTCACAATGACTATTGAGGAAGCAATGGACTAAGTAGACCAAAGTTGAAACAGGAACAGTCTTCAAGAGCTGTCTCATAATCCAGGAGTGGGTAACACTGGGTCACAGATTGGAATAGCAGCCTAGAGGGTGAGAGGCAGTTGAATTCTGGACATATTTCCTTAATCTAATTGTCTCTGAACTTAAGACAGGAGACAAATAAAAACAGCAAAGCACACAAACACACACACACACACACACACAATAGGAAGTTTCTGGCAGGACTTTCTGGCCTAGCCCAGAGGTTCAGACTCACTCACAGCCCTGCTGCTGCTTTGCCCCAAATAATCACATAGAAGCTTACAATAATTTCAAGATAATTGACCTATGGCTCAGACATACTGCTAGCCTTTTCATCTTAACTCTATCTATTATTCTTATTTTATTTAGCTGTGTAGCTTGGTACCTTTTCTCAGAGCAGCATTTCAACTTCTTTCTTCTGTGTCTACTGGTGTCGTTCTCTGCTGGTGTCTTTCCTGGTGTCTCTGCTCTACTCTTCCTCTTCCCAGAGTTTTCCTAGTCTGGTGGCCCTGCCCATACTTCCTATCTGCCTTCTGGCCAATCAGTGTTTTATTCAACCAGTAGGAGGGATGAATATGTACCAGAACATAATCCCACTACACACACAACTGTCTCAGAACCTGACAGAGCTGGAATTTATTACAATCAATCAGTGAAGGTAGAGGAAAGCAATTTAAAACTCAGAGTCTTTGGGGCTGAAAGGAAAGGTTAAAAAAAAGACTCTCTCAGAGGAGGGGCAGTTTGGGAAGCAGAGTTAGGTCGGACAACTAGAAGATGAGCAACATTAGGGAGCTGATACAACTACAGAAGCCATTACAACACTGAGGGTTGGTGAAGCTTCCTGCAGCTTTCCAATTCTGACTTCTTTTTTTTCTAGAAAAAGAATTTTATTATTAAAAATCAAGGGTTGGGAAAATAGCTCTGTGATGTGCTTGTTATACTAATATGCAAACCTGAATTCAGATCCCTAGCACCCATCTTTAAAAAAAGTCATATGAGATAGCATGAGCCTATAATCCCAGCACTGCACAATGGTTCTAGAATGCCTAGATTCTAGAAGCTCAGTGACCAGCTAATCTAACCAATTAGCAAACTCCAAATTCAGCAGGAGCTCTTCTCTCTAAAACAAATAATAATAAGGGAAGAGGTAAAGAATGACAAAGGAAGATGTCTTAGATAACCCTCTGGCCTCCACATGTTCATGCACACATGTGCACACAGCCTCAAATCAACAATCTAGATTCTTGCAGCTCCACAAAGGAAAAGATTGCAGTCTGAAGTCAAGGAAACATGGGCTCAAATCCCAGCTCTACTCACTGGCTAGGACCTTCTGTGAGTTCCTTGACTCCTCCCAGCCTTCTTCATGGTGACTCTGCTCAGCAGAGTGTTCTTACACAGAAACACACAAGAAGTGGTTCTTCAAAATTACCCACTGCAGTCACTAACTACACTTTCACACACCAATTTTTAACAAGGAGTCTGGTAGGTCTAGGGTGCAATGAGGCTAGAGCGAAAGTAGGGAGGTGTATGGCTATGTAAGGAATGTGAAGTTTCCATATGTCAAAGAGATATTTTTACAGGTTCATTGTTTTCTTAACTGATCTGACCAAACAACTATAACTTCAGCTCTTTCTCTATTCATCTTTTCTGAAGACTAAGGCAGAGACATTTCCCTTTTTAATGTTTCATTAAGTAAGAAGTGTGCCTGCCCCACACAACCTCTGTAGTGACAGCCATGGCACTCAGGATATGGAATCTTTTCCCCTACCTGAGCACCCTTGAATCTACACTCTTTCCCCAAGCAAAGACCTGCCTGATACATTCATCATCCAAACCTGTTGCAAGTCGTTTTCTCCAATTTATCATGTCACCTTGCAGCCCTGTGCCAGCATATGGTCTATTATGTGCAAATGATTAAACAGATTTTCTGCCATGGGTAAAAAATATATTTCCCACTGGATACATAGAAGACTGTGTAACTTTCTCCCAAAAGCACAAGCCTAGAATTCTAAGGGACTCTGAGGGACAGGTAGAAGAGAAAACTATTCTACTGATGTGTCCATAACTCGTGTCTTCTATTGGGGTAAAAATAATATATCCAGTGTGGGATTTCTCTGGGGTGATCAGAGTGCTTCATGCTGAAATAATCTTCCTGGTCCTTGGAGGCTTCTGTATATATGCAGCTACCCCTGAGATGACATCTCCACCTCCTCCTTCACCTGGGTATTTCCCTTGCTGCAAGATTCAGCTCAGGTGTTACTAGTCCAGGTGAACAAGTCATGTGTTTCACTCTCTCCCTTGGCTGAATGTCTCCCATGATATTCAAAACTCCTAGGACTTATTGTTATTAAAATATTCACCACACTGCATTCTAATTTTATGACTGTCCATTTTGCACACTCATCCATGCACACACATATAAATATCATTTTTTCTGGAGGTTATTTTAAACTTTACTGCCTAGCACAAACTGAATTTATCTGCAGCTCACAAAAAAAAATTTCTTTTAAGTAGACTCTCAATGTGGCATGACCAACATTTATGTGTTTTTCAATTATTAAAATTTAAAATTATGTATGTGTGGCACATGCATGTATGTGTACATGTATGGAGTTGTGTTCTACCATATGTGTGTGTGGAGGCCAGAGGGCAACATCAGTTACTGTCTGTTACTTTTTTGAGACATGATCTCTTACTGAACCAGAGACTTGCTGTTTCTGTTACACTGGGTAGCCATGGGATCTCCATGTTCAGCCTATACTACCCAGCACTGTGGTCATAAACATACATTACTACATTTGACTTTCATGCAGGTTGTTTGGGCTCAAGATTCATGGTTTCAGGTTTGTAAAACCTACCACACTAGATCCAGTTACTAAATACTTCTGAAGCATGCATTCAAGTACGACACTTACAAAGCAAACTAGAGGAAAGTACAGTAAACTGCTGCTATGCTATCTATTGAAAGTGGGTTTTTTCCTTTGATTCTGTTGAATTTATGCTATTTTTAAATATTTTAACTGTAATAAACCTATAAAAAGCAACTCACTGACCGTTACTGGATAAGCACTTGTTACCTAGTAACTATGTAGCTTTAAGCAATTTTCTCAGCCTCTCAGAAATTGTTTCAGATTAATATGTGGATCAAGTGGGCTATTGTGTACATTAACTAAAGCCATAATAGATTTTATATATGTATATATACTGCCATTTATAGTAGCTAAAATATAATGTAACTTTCAGTTTATGGGTAGGAAATTTGCACATGTTGTGTGTACGTTGGTGTATGTATATGGAGGCCAGAAGTTGACCTCTGGTATAAATCTTCATGTGATCTCTACTTTGTTTTTATTTATTTTCTTTTCTTTTTTGGGGGGGTATATTTATTTTACTTAATGTAATTGAGTGTTTTGCTCACAAATATGTCTGTGTATCACATGAGTGCCTGGTGCCTGCCGAGATCAGAAACAGGCACTGAATCCCTCAAAATAGGTGTGTGCATGACTGAGCATCCACATGGGTGCTGGGAATAAAAGCCAGACCCTCCATAGGACTACAACTGCTCTTAAACATACCCATTCTCCAGCTCCCACCTCATTTTCTGAGACAGGGATTCTCACTGGCTTAAAGCTTACCAACCTGCCTAGGCTGGCCAGTCAGTATGCCTCAGGGACCTGCTTGTCTCCTCCTCAATGTCACCATGTCTAAAATTTTTAAAATACAGTTATGTAGCAAGCACTTTACTAACTGAGATATCTTCTGCTCTCTTCACTTCTTTTTTTTTTTTTTCATCTATTTATTTTACATCATGGCCACAACCTCCCCTATTCTCCCCTTCTAGTAACCCCCATCCCCTCTTCTTCTGTCTCCATTCAGAAAAGGGCAGGTCTCCCAGGAGTATCAGTAAAACATGGCATATCAAGTTGCAGTAAGACTTAGCACTTCTCCTTGTATTAAAGATGGGCAAGGAGACCCAATATGCAGAGTAGGTAACAGCCAGTAAAAGAGTCAGAGATACCCCTGTTGCTGCTGTTACGAGTCCCACAAGAGGACCAAGCTATACACCTGCAACTCATAAGCAGAGTGCTAGGTAAGTCCCATGCAGGCTCCCTGGTCATTGGTTTATTCTCTGTGAGCCCCTGTGAACCCCCATGACCCCAGATTAATTGATTGTGTGAGCCTTCCATGGTGCTACCTTTGATCCCTCTGTCTCCTATACTCCTTTCTTCTTCTTCTCCTCCTCCTCCTCTGAAGGATCCCCAAACTCTACCTACCAAATGGAGCTGGTCTAACTGAATATCAGCATATAGGAAAATTCAAATAGATCCATATCTATCACCCTTCACAAAACTCAAGTCTGCGTGGCTCAAAGACTTCGACATAAAACCAGACACAGTTAACCTGATAAAACAAGAAGTGGGAAGTAATCTCAAACTGCGTTGGCACAGGAGACAACTTCCTGATTGGAGAACCAGTAGCACAGGCTCTAAGATCAACAATTAATAAATGGGACCTTACAAAACTGAAGTTTCTGTAAGGCAAAGGACACAATCAACTGGATAAAATTGGAAAAGATCTTCACCAACCTCAGATTCAATAGAGGACTGATTTCAAAATATATAAAGAACTTAAGAAACTAGATATCAACAAACCAAATAATTCAATTAAAAAATGGGGTACAGATTTAAGCAGAGAATTCTCAACAGAAGAATCACAAATGGCAGAAAAACATTTAAGGAAATTTTCAACATCCTTAGCCATCAGAGAAATGCAAATCAAACAATGCTGAGATTCCATCTTACACCAGTCAGAATGGCTAAGATCAAAAGCACAAGTGACAGCGCATGCTGGAGAGAATGTGGAGTAAGGGTAACACTTCTTCATTGCTGGTGGGAGTGAAAACTTGTACAGCCACTTTGGAAATCAGTATAGAGTTTCTCAGAAAATTGGGACTCAACCTACCACAAGACGCAGCTATACTACTCTTTGGGCATATACTCAAAGAATGACCAATCATACCACAAGGACACTTGCTCAACTATGTTCATAGCAGTATTATTCATAATAGCCAGAACCTGGAAACAAACTAGATGTCTTAACCAAGAAATGGATAAAGAAAATGTAATACATTTACACAATGGGCTATTACTCAACTGTTATAAACAAGAACACCAGGAAATTTAAAGGCAAACTGATGGAACTAGAAACAAAAATCATCCCAAGTGAGGTAACACAGACAAGAAAGACAAACATGGCATGTACTCGCTCTTAAGTGAATATTAGCTATAAAATAAAGGATAACTATGCTATAATCCACAGACACTGAGAGACTAAGTAACAAGGAAGGTTCATGATGGGGGCACACCCAGACCTCCCTGGGAAGTAATTTTATAAGTGCCCTGAGGGCAGGTGGGGTAGAACTATTAGTGATCAGGGTGGGGGAAGCACAGAGAGAGAGAGCGCTGATGAGATCTCTGAGATCTCTGGGAGTGGAGTGGTACATTTCAGGGTCAGGTGGAAGCCTGGTGCAAGGGAATGTCCCAGGAGTCTATGGGAAGGACCCTAGCCTAAGCAATATGGGATAAGTAGCCTGAACTGGCCGTCTCCTGTGACCAGATTGGTGCCTGGCCCAAATGTCATCAGAGGGGCGTTATCCAGCAACTGATGGTGACAAATGCATTTCTTAATGAGAGTGGTTGAGTTAGTGTTTTGTAGCTGCTCTTCTTGAAAGAGAGCCCTTTATGACACTGAATTTTCACAGGGAAGTGAAACAACATGATTTCTAAGTCTTAGAATCTAAGGAAAAGTAAACCTCCTATCTGCAAGGAAGCTCCTTAAGCTCAAAAAGCAAATAACTCAAAATAGCTTCAGGAAGTTCCTGAAACTGGCCAGATTCACTCCTCGAGAAGCATATATAACCTATAAGGACTGTTGATAATCACTGTAAGCAAGCTGAGGTGCCTAGAGGCTCAGACCAATGGAGACACTCAAAGAATCAGAGATCTGCAGAGCTGTCTGGAAGAAGCAGGGAGCGAATGAGTTCCTGGAAAAGGCTCAGAAGAATTGGGTTACCTTCAAAGAACACACTCTAGACAGTTGATGTCCAGCCAGTTGAACTGTCGAAGGTTGTGTACTACACCCCAGATTTCTTAATTTTCAACTTTCAAGAGCTATTAGGCATTAGTAAAGCTGGGGTGGTTCCCAGTGATGCAGCTCTCTTTGAGTAATTTCTGCCTTTGTAGTAAGCTCTCAACCACATTCCTATAAGTAAGACAAAGGAAGGAAAGAAAGAAGGAAAGAGAGAGAGAGAGAGAGAAAGAAAGAAAGAAAGAAAGAAAGAAAGAAAGAAAGTAGAGAGGGAGGGAGAGAGGAGGAGGGACAGAGGGAGGGAAAGGAAGGAAAGAAGGAAGGAAGAGAGATAATACTTCATTGGTTCACTGCGCTGGACTTTGGCACTATCCCTAATTTGACCTATCATTAATTCCATGTGTAAGAGGAGTAGATATTTGTTTAGAAATAGTGTTGTTACTCAATAGTCATTGCTTCAAGAAACCTAGTTAGGAAACAAAGATCTCTATTCTCTTCAGAAAATATAGAGAAACATACTAGAGAGCTTTCAAAATAGCTTTAAGTTTTCAGTGAACCATGAGGCCAATAGTGACATTCTGAAAATGGAGGTTCATGTGCGATCCCTGCTAAGTAGCACCTAAGAGAGAGAGATTGGTCCAAGAGTCGAGCCACTGAAAGCTCACTATACATGTTTTGTGTCTTCACTGGAGAAGTCTGAGTTTGACTCCAGGTAAAAAGAGACTGAAACTCAACAACAAGTCAACGTGTATGGGAGCCTCACATCTACACTCGGTCACCTGATGGGACCTTTGGCAAACATTGCCAACTTAGGTCACTCAGATCTGAAAAAAAAATACTATCAAATATATATATGGGCGTTTCATTAACTTTCTGATACACAATCATCTGAACAAACTACCCACCATCTTCATGAGATCATCCATGCCTGTTTGCAAAAGATTGTCACAGTTGGGCTTGACTGTTGGCATTCCCTTATACATGGGAAAGGATGGTGAGGGTCATCAGCATATCCAGCCATTCATCCTAACCAAATGGATACAATTCTTCCCTGACTGCACCCATCCTTATCATCTTGGGCATGAGATATAGTATATAGGCTAGAGAGGCTATGGAAGAAAGAGAACTTCATATAGGTATCTACAGGAAATCCATCATACATGGTGCTTCAAAGAAGACTTTCCAGTGTGTATGCTTTGGGAACATTCACACTACTATCTGTAACTATACACCCATGCTCTGTAAGCCCAATAAACCCACTGGTATCCTCGAAACTTTGGTTTGTCATTTGTAACTTATAAGGAAGAGAGTACACATTGCCTCATCCCTCCATGGAAAAAAATTTCTCCAAAAGTGCATAGACAAAAAGCATAAAGCAGTGTAAACAGGTATTGCATAGTCATTATTAATACTGCATCATTCTAATTACATGCAGGCAGCAAGACAAGCTGAGCTTTAAGCATATGAGTGATTGATGCTCCTCAAAATAAAGCAAGCCACACATGGCTCCAAGCAGAAGAAACTATCAAGAGAGCAAGTAGGAAAACCAACTTCCAGGTTGAAAAATAAGGCACATTTTATAGCCACTCAGTCTTGTTGTGGTATGATCCTTTTGTACACTGAGAATGTGTGTAGCATTACTGTAGAGAACGTGGCCAATATAGCAAGTCCAAATTCATAGGTGGAAGAAAGATAAGATCAATGCAAGCCCAAGCAACACGACTATCTCAAAATAAAGTAAAAAGAACTGGAAAGTGGGGGTGTAAGTCAGTAGTAGAGCACTTATCTAACACGTACAAGACCCCAGATCCCGTCTCCAGTACTGCACCTAAAATACAAATACAAACAATGCATGATCTCACTCATATTTGAAAAATAATAACAGAATCAGAAAATAGAACAGTAGTTGTCAGGAGCTGCAGGGATGAGGAGGATGTTATTTTTTTAAAAAGTTACAGGTATGTAGAAAATGCAACCCTTAGGAAACTAACATGCATGTGACTATGGTAACAAATATGATACTATGGGCTTGATATTTACCTGTAAAGTATATGTAAGAAGAGAGATAGGAGGAGGAAGGAGAAAAGAAGGAAGAAGAAGAAAAAAGAAGGGGATATAAGAGATAAAAATATCAACCATGAGTTACAGGAATGCTAATGATCTTGATTGCAGTAATCACTTTCAAATGTACACAAAAGATAACGATGTATACTTTAAATACATACACAGTTTTTCTTTGATAGTTAAACTCATTCATCTGGGGCTGTGGTAATGTGACCCTACCTGGTATGAAAGTGAAGCCTGGCTCCTGAGACAATGAGAGCAAGAAAAAGATGTGGCTTCCTGGGCAGTGACATCTTCAGTTCAGACATTCAAGTGAACTAAGGAGTTGAACCTTCAGCAAAACAATCATCTGTCAAAATCTCACATTGTAGCTCATAAAATACACAAGTATTGTCAAAGGATCAGAAGGAGAAAGAAGGGAAGGAGGGAAGGAGGGAGAAAGGAAGGAAGGAAGGGAGGGAGGGAGGGAGGGAGGGAGGGAGGGAGGGAGGGAAGTAAACATTCCCATATGTCCCACCGCCATAGGATACAATTGTCCTTTTAGACATTTCCTCTGAAGTGATTTTTTTTAAGGAGCCACAGATCTTAATATCAAGCAGAATAAAGAACAATGTTAAACCTATTTGCTTTGTTAACTGGGGGTTGTTTTTATAATAAGCAGAGGACATCAAAGGTTCAAGCTCTTCCATTCTGCCTTATCATTGCATTTCAAATCTCTCTAACACCCACCTGGCCATGCAGGTTGGATCAATAGAGAAGTGGGTGAAGCACTTCTCATCAACAAGGGTACAGGGATCATCAAGCAACTACAAGGTTATCTCAAAATACAGTACTAAGGCCAAAGATAAGCCATGGGAATTGATTGCCTATGGAAGCAGAGCCTCATCTGAGGAACCAGAAGCAATGGCTAGCATCAAAGCACTGGGAATTCCAGATAAATAAACAAGTGCTTTGGGGTCCACTAGGGAAATGGGAACACAGATGTGACCATGGACAATGGTTCTCTGAAGTACCAGGTGTCACTTGCTGTGGAAATGGGTTCCATGTAATTAAGAGTCCTTGATGAGGACTAGAGAGGTGAATCAGAGGACAATGGGGACCTGAGCTTGAATCCCCAGCACCCACCTAAAGGATTGGGGAAAGATTATACAAAGGTATTTGTGACCCCAGGGCTAGGGTTAGGGGCAGAGACAGGATGATTCTGGGCTTTCTGGGCGCCAGCCTAGCTCCATTCTCAATGAGGACTGTGTTCCAGATAACGTAGAAGAGCAGAACAGAGTAGGACCCATGATATTTTCCTGTGAGTACATGGGCATGTACACACATACTCTAGACAGAGAGACAGATAGACAAAGATAGACACAGAGACAGACAGAGTAGCCCTTAATGAAACAGGAGGGCACAAATGACCAACAGTCTTCAATAAAAGGAAGAAAAACCTTTTTTGCTTTTTTGAAAACCTTTATTAAATCAAACGAAGCCTGGGTCCACGGCTGTGATTTATTGCACTGGGAACCTCCAGAACAACCAAACAGCACATTTTCTTTTACTCCTGGCGAGTAATTAGCCTCTGTGCTGCTAAAGGGCCTGTCAGCAGCCCTGTCAAGAAAAAAGAAAAGCCAGCAACTCAGAAGCACTGGGCCCTCAGCATTACTCATCATCTCCACGGTGCTTGAAGGCATCATCCTTTCCTTCTGCTCTACTGTTTCTTCCTAAGGATGGCAGGATAGAGATGCAATAGCAGGGTCATCACCACAAGCAGCCTGGAACTGATGTGTTAGGGGAAGAAAAGAAAGAGCAGCCTCCACCCCCAAGGGCCAAGCACTACAGAATAATCACGGTCAGATGTGCTGTCAATCACCCCATTGGCCCTTACAGCCACTGAAAGGTTATCTCCAGTTTACAAGGGTAGAGAAACTTAAATTTACAGAGATTAAATAATTCACCCAAGCCAGGCAAGTCCTGAGTCCAGGACTGAATCCAGCTCTGCCAGCTCCCTACAGTCCATCATGTGCCATCACAGGTTATTCAGGGGAGTAAGGGTACATGAGGATGGGAAGGTATGTGGCACCATGCCAGGGGAGAGCAGATGTTTTATAAATGTAATTCTCTCTCTCCAGTGACTATAGCAATTTTTCTATTATCACATGTGCACATATTTAATGCACAGGTTTATTGTATTAAATGGGATATCTAAGAAAACTAAACAAGAAAGGACAAACACTAGTTCTGATACTGATACTCAGAAGTAACCATGGTTGTGATGTTAGTCTATTTTCTTTGGACTGATGTGCATTAGTATTCCCATCAGAAACAAATAAGGAATGCTGTGGGGGATTCTGGGAAAGGGTAACCATTATACACTGATGATGGGAACATAAATTAATTTACTCACTACAGAAATCAGTAGAGAGGTTCTTCAAATATGTAAACCATAACTACCAAATGACATCTGTATCACACCTAAGGATATAACTTGTGATGATTAATGTTATATGACACAGGACCTGGGAAGAGATTCTCAAAGGAAAATTGTTTATATCAGGTTGTCCCTGGGAATATCTTGGAGGAAGTATGCTAACTAAGGGGACTGAGGCAGGAAGATCCAGTCACTGTGGGTGGCCTATTCCCTAGACAGGGAATCCTAAACTCTACGAATGGAGAAGACTACTTGAGCCCGTAAGTATTCAATGCATTGCTTTTAGCTCTTGACTATGGATGTGAAGTGACTGGTTGCTCCAAGTCTCTGCCCTGACTCCCTGCAATGATGGATACTAACCTGAAACCAAGAGCTAAATGAGGCCTTTCTCCCGTAAGTTGCTTTTGTTGGGTTATTTTATCAAAGCAATGAGAAATAAAATGAAGAAGTATCTTAAAGACTCTAAGTCAACATCCCACAGAGATGCCTGAACATCAATGTTCATTGCTGAACTACTGACAATAGTTATGTTATAAAACCACACTAAGGTTTTTTTTGATCATTTTTAATGTGTTATATGTATGTACATAGTAGAGTTTTATTTAGTTACAAAATGAATAAAAATACTGTTGTCTGGAAAATGGATGCAACTGGGAATTATCATATTAAGTGAAATAAGACAGGTTCAGAGACAAATGCTAAATGCTTCAATTTCTTATTTACAAATCTTGATTTTTTAATAGATACATTAAATACATACATATTTATGTATGTCATGTATGTTATATATGATATATATTACTAATAGGAGTGGGCAGAAGAGATACAATAAAAAGTATAGGACTTAATGTGATCAAAATGCATGATATACTTAAAAGAAATTGTCTTTATGAACCCCAACAATGAGTACAATAAATATGCAACAATAAAACATGAAACAATTAAATATTTGAGGAAATAGGTCTGCTAACTGGTATGATTTAATAATTCAGCAATATATACCTATATCAAAATGTCACATTGTACCTTTAAAATGTAAAATGTATACCAGTATTGCCTGACAATTAATTTTAAAAAAGAAATTGAATAAATATTAAACACTAGAATCAGACTATGAAAAGCACCTTTTCCAAAATGTAACACTATACTAGGGCTATTGTGATGCATGTTATACATCCTCTGAAGCAGACAAATACACTATCATGTAAGTGTGCCATGATGGCATTTTTATTCATTAAATCCTGTGGCAAGGCTAAAGAGATGGCTCTAAGAGAAAAGTTTTTGCTATAAAAGCATGAAGATCCACATTTGGAGCCACTGAACCCACATAAAGGGTTGAGTGTAGTGGCATGTGCTTGTAATCCCAGTGACTGGGAGGAGAAGACAGCTAAGTAGAAGTTTCTGAGACCTTCTCTCAAAATACTAAGATGTAGAGAGGCTGAGGAAGGTATCCAATGTGGGTCTCTATCGTCCACATACAAATGCATGCCTTCCCACATTCATGTGTACATGAACACACAAACATATATGCATATATATAGCACACATGCATCCAAAAATGTCTGTAATAAATACTCTTGTACATGAAAAGTAATATGCATGTATATTGAATACATCAGTGGTTCTCAGGCATGCCCAGTTACATCTCCTAGACCTTATCTTGATACACTGGTTTTTACATGTTTGGATGATAAGGGAATGCTCCTACCATCCAGTGGGCAGAGGCCAGGGATGTAGCTTGGTATCACAGGTGCACAGGAAAATGCTTTACCCAACAAATAATTCTACCATGAAAACAAAAGTAACAAACGATACCAAGGTATAACCACCTTAAAGCCAAGGGGAGAATGCTCATAATGCTTGTTATTTCTCAAGAGCATGAATCTATTTAGTTGGATGTATACTCTTCCTCCTTTGTTCCCCATGCAGAAGTTTTTCTTGCTGTCTAACTGAAAGCTATTGGCCAGAAAAGAACCCACAGATAGTTTCTAGTTGGAATATCTGAAGGGATGTAGAATTCCCAAAGAATGTATGCAAACCATATATCCCTATTCTCTTTGCCTTCCCCAGAAACAAGCCTTCCATTTTCAGACAGCTGCTCTCGCAGATATACCTTAATAAGTTAAAAACAATTCCCAAGACTAGAGAGATGGCTCAATTAATTGGTCAAGTGTTTACCTTAAAAGCATAAATACCTGAGTTCAAATCCCTTGAACCCACATAAAAAGTCAAGCATAGTAAGACATGCCAGTAATCCCAGCATCTAAGAGATGGGAGGTCAAGGAAGGAATGTCCCTGGAAGCACATTGTTTCACTAGTTTAACCTGTATGGCATGTTCCAAGTAAGAGATCTGGTCTCCAGCAAAAGGTGTAAGACTGTCCTCACACACAGCCACATTCAACATACAAACACAAATATATATATGAGTGGCTCATAGTCACCTATAACTCCAGTTCCAGAGAATCTGATACCTTCTTATGGCCTCTAAGGGCACCAGGTACACATAGGAGATGCACCCACACATATACATAATTAAAAATAAAAATAAAAATTTTAAATGGGACATGAAGTTGAGATGTGGACATATGAGTGATCTGGGCGAGTTGGAAGTGGGAACTGGCAAATGTGTATCATCATACTGCATTGTGTACATGCATGAAATTCTTAAATAATTTTTTAAAATATACATTATAAAGCATCATGAACCAAACTCATAATGACATGCAAAGTCAAGTCAGGTCACAACCCAGGACAGGCATTGTGAATTTTTGAAAACAAAGTACTAATATGCTACTACAAATTAATAAAGAAAAGATAAATAACCCAAGAGGAAAAACATAGACAAAAGCTATAAAACACGTCACACAGAGAAGACAACCCAGAGGGCCAATAAGCATAAAAGACTGTCAACTTTATAAATAGTCAGGAAGACAGACAAACCACCAGTGACATGTCATTTCACACCCCTCCCCCCAAGCTGGCAAGGAACCCGAAGACAGACAAGGTTCCATGCCAGTGGGGGGGACACAGAGAAATGGAAGCTGCATTCTCTGCCAGTCTGCAGGGCACTCAAGCATTGCCTCTTAGAGAAAAGGTTGACAGCAGTTGGTAGAAGAGAAATATCCACCTCCAGGTGTCTGTCCAAAAACTCCCTCGCATATGAACGTGGGAGACTTCCCTGGGAAGATATGTGGTAGCACTATAAGCAGCTATGTGCACTTCCTAATAGCTATCCGATGCAAGTCACTGCTAGTCAGAAACTGGTATCAGTCAGTCATGCAATGGAGGACCCCAGAGAAGTTCAAATGACTGAAAAGATATGCCAGGTAACAGAGTGCACATTAAAGGAAACCTCTGTGTGTGTGTGTGTGTGTGTGTGTGTGTGTGTGTGTGATATTAGAATTAGCTGTCAAGTTGACAGAATCTAGGGTAACCAAAGACATGGGGGAAACACTGTCTAGACTGGGTTAGTTTAGATGGGAAGACCCACTTTAACTGTGGATGACTTCCTTCCATGGGCTGGGGTTCTGAGCTGGATAAAAGAGGGAGAAAGAGAACTGAGCACAGCATTCATCTCTCTACCTCCTGACTGCAGATGTCATGTGAGCATCATCTGCCTCACACTCCTGCCTCCATGCCTTCCCCAACAGGATGGACTATCCCCTTGAACTGTGAATGAGAATATACTCTCCCTTGAGTTGTTCCTTGTCAGACATCTTGTCACAGCAATGAGAAATCCTAATTCAATGGGATTGAAGAAAAGGAAAATTATACCATGATAGTAAGACTATGCATTACATACATCACAAATTCTAATGTGTGTATATTCCATTTACATATAGCAAGTATTTGAATGTTGGCTTATATTTGTGTAATTGTTTGATCTTCATCAATTATAACATTCAATTTTAAACTTTATTCAATATAAATAAAATTCATATATTAAATACAAATCATATTGTGCCAAATATAAAATTTAACTCACACATAGTGAATTAATGTCTTTCAAGTTTGTATTTCATGTGTATATAGATACTAATAAACATGAAATATATACATAAAAGTAAGAAGATATTGCAGGGCTGGAGAGATGGCTCAGCGGTTAAGAGCACGGTTTGCTCTTCCAGAGGACCAGGGTTCGATTCCCAGCACCCACATGGCAGCTAGCAACTGTCTGTAGTTCCAGTTCGAGGCAAACACCAAGGCAAATAAATAAATAAATAAAGTTAAAAAAAAAGAAATTTATGAGAATAAATAAGAAATTATGACATAAATAATGATAATAATAATAAAAATAAAAAGCTAAAACCCCAGATAGTTTAAAAAAAAAAAAAGAAGATATTGCAATACTTGCATCTGAGAAAAGGTTGGAACTCTCTTATTTCTTTAAGAAAATATAGTGTCTTAGATAGCCCAGGGTAGCTTTGAACTTCTGATCCTCCTGACCCTCGCTCCCTAGTTCTAGGGTTACAGGTACATAATACTATGCTCATGTGTATGTTCGTGCAGGTGAGTTGGGATGGTGTGCATGCCTGTTCATGAATATGAAGGCCAGAGATCAATCCAGGTGTCTTCCTCAATCACACTATGTAAACCTTGTTTTCTGATACAGGGATCCTTTGAGCTCAAGAGTTCAAGACAAGCCTGGACAACACTGTATCAGGAAATCAGAATTTACCCAGGTAAACACTTGTGACATAAATCTGATCAAGATATGGTCAGCTGCAGAGACCCCAAGACGCAGACGTGACTCTCTTTTTTGGCCCCAGCATGTTCCAAAAAAATGTTCCATCACATTCCTTTGCATGCCTCTGTTTCCCTTTTCATCCCATCAAAATTTCCTTTATACCATAAGTATTTTTAAAATAATAAATATTACCAAATTATACAGAAAACAATTAAAAATCATTTTACAATATCCGGCATCCAGTGATTTCATGCCTCAAAAAACAAAATATACCATAATCATCATCATCTGATCAGTAGGTAAATAGGTATAATTTGTGATTTTTTTCTATTTTTTAAATTATTACAAAATGAAAATACATATTAATGCCTATAGCTTCCTCTTTTGAGAGCAGTGAGGGCTGAGTGACCTATTTGTACCTTGAGGTCTGATGGAGGGCCAGAAACAAAAAGAAAGAAATGAGTGCTTGGTGGACTACGTTATGGTTCTGGTTGGTCACAGGGGTTGGGGGGGGGCTTTCAAAGCATCCTCGACACAGAGGTGACTCTGGCTCCTTGGAGAATGGGAGAGGTCAAAGCAAGTGATGCAGGAGGACCATCGTAGACAATAAGAGATAAGTCGAAATCCATTTCAATTTGGCTTAGAAAAATGTATCTATTCCCTCACTTTGAAGCAGAATGTTCTGGCATTCTTAGAAGTCACACTGCTGTCAAAAATCTCAAATTGAGATCTGACTGAGGAAGAGAAATTGAGGTGTACAGTGCTTGTCCCCTCATTCAGGACACCCCAGGTTAGGCCCCCAGACAGAAGCTACATCTATCTCTCAGGCAGAAACAGATCAGGGTCCTCAACACCTCATTCCGAGACTCTCAATGAAGTCACTTTCCTTCCTAAGCAGCTCTTTTAATTTGTGAAGTCAAAATGATAGAATAACAACCTGATTCTCTCTAAAGCTGGGGAGCACATGTGAAAACGGGGTGCTCCCAGTTCATGCACACATAGGCACAAAGCTCTCTGCAGGCCATCTGTCTCCTGCACATGGTGTACAGAAAAACATTCAAGCAAACATTCATACACATAAAATAAATATTAAAAAAAAAACTGGGTTTATAAAACTGATCAGTCATCAATCTACAAGCCAGATTGTCATTTTATCCTGCTTCCTGGGCCCTTGTATATATTTAGAAGAGATCTGTTGCCTCTGGGCATGCCTAACTCCCAGGGTGTATTCCCAGATCCCCAGGTGTAGCCTCATTCAGCCTCTGTGCTCTCCTGAACTGTGAATCTCACCTCCTGCTAGAAGACCTACCAGAAAAAAGGTACCCAGTCTTCCCTGCCCTTGGAACCTACAAATCTATCTCAGGTACATTCTGACCCCACCCCAAGATCTGTCCTGTCCCATAGACTGATCATCTTTTCATTTCTTAGTCCCACACTCTCTGCTTGATTTCTCTTGGCTGGGGATGGCATAGATTTATTTTCTGACATAAAAGATAAAAGCAGCTGATTAATAATCTAGACACTGCATCACACCATAAATGTTGCAAGTGCTATTCACTGACTTGCCTGGTGCAAGGCAGGAGAGGAAAGAGAAGAAAAGCCGTAGCCGTGTAATTAATGCTTTCATCAAATGTGTTATTTGCGCTCCTCTTGGGGACATGACACTCTGACAGGCATCGAAGAGCTAGAGGTCAGTAAGATTCTACTCCCTAGACACTTGCAGCTGGTAAGGAAAGGACAGCCAGAAAACCAAATAATCAGAGTGCAGTGTGGTCAGTGTGATAAAGAGAAACTGGTCCATTGTTTTGTAGATTTTTCTCCCAAATTGAAATAATCTGTTAAAGCCTGGGAAATAAACACAATTTAAAGTCTCAAGAAGTTCCTGAAACTTATAAAAGTTTGAAAACCTTGCCTGAAGGTTATATAAACAGTAATGTTTACTAAGGAGGAGAGATTCTTGAACAGGCTGGGATCCACAGAGCTCATGGCAGGAGCGCCAGGGATTCAGCTTTCATAGATCATCACATAGGCTACATGGGCTTTTGGTAATGGTGATGTCATTAAGTCACTCAGGTTCTGAAAAAGAAATCTCTCGTTCACACTCCTGTAAGTAACTCCAATAACCTCATGGCTTCACTAAGCTGAAGTTGTATGGGTTCTGTCTTTGGATCTGTCATTGGTGGTCTATCTGGGTGAGCAGGTGTCCATTCGTGTCTCCCCAGAAAAAATCACAGAATATGTATGAACTGGGGACATCGGGGAGGGACAGGTAAAAGTGGTAAGAAAAGAGATGATTCAGAAAAAAAAATGTTGAATCAATTAGACTGTCTTCTAATGTATATAACAAAACATCACACTATGTGTAAGGCATGAAGAAAGGAGCTCTGTCTGGTTTGTTATGCTGGTCCAAGGCTAAGGACTGCCTCTCTGGATGACCTTCACACTAACAGAATCACAAGCCACTGCAGCATATGTAAAACAAAATATGCCCTCCTTCCCTTTACAAGACTATCAAGATTCAATTCTGGAGGCGCGTCTCAGATGACTTTATGTATCCTTGTCATCTCCTAAAGGTCCCACTTCTACTCACCACAGTTGGAGTGTCTCCTCCCTCTTAATAAACACATTAGTGAGCTTTGGAGACAGCAGATGGCTGCGAACCCATTAGCAGCTGCTCAAAGGCCCCAAAGGGTCCCTTCCTCTCTTCCTTGCAGAAAACACCAGCCACACAGAGAATCTCACTGGCATTGTCCTGTTAGTGTTGCTACTTAGGCATGTCCCAAAAATAAAATGAATGCTTAGTGCATCTACGGCTTCTATTATGAGGGAAGAGCAACACATTAGCCTACAAATAGACTCAGTGGATTTATTTATGATTAATTATTAACACAATCCATTGTCAGCAGGTAGGATGGAAATCTTAAAAAGCTGTTTCCTAATTGAAAACAGGGGGAAGGCTTGAGCACAGGCACTTAAGCTGGCTTCCCTGGGACCAGAGATCAGAATTCATATCCCAGTAATTATGGAAAGCAAGTTCTCAGCAGAAGAGTGTGAGAAGCAAGACAGTGCTGGAGAGCAGCAGAAATGTAGTGCAACTGGAGGCAGCTACTGTTTATGCTGGCATTAGTCCTATCTGGAAGCAAGAAGCTGGAAGACTGGAAGATGGCTTGGTTGGTGAAGTGCTCACTGTGCAAGCATAAGGATCTGAGTTCAAGTCCCAGAATGTGTGATCTATGTCTGTAATCCCAGAGCTGTGGAACAGGTAGAGGAAGATCTTAGCGGCTTGCTGGCTATCCAGTGTAATTGTCAATCTCCAGGCTGAGTGAAAGACCCTGTCTCACAGACAAGGCAAAGAAAGATCAAGAAAGACAACCGATAGCAACATCTCACTGCCACATGCGCACACGCAACCCCCTACACACACACACACACACACACACACACACACACACACACACACTCTAGTGGTACAGAAGAACCTACTCTATAATCAGGATCCTGGGACTGAGTGGAAGACAGTGGTTATCAGCAGAGTACAAGTACAGATGGGTAGATATAGTTCCTGAAGAACAGGAACCATAGTGGAGCCTGAGGTCATTCAGGAGAGTTCCAGGCAGGCAATGGGTGCAATGTATGGAAGTTAAAAAAAGATCTAAAGATAAACTCATTTGGTAGAATATTGGCCTAATATGCACAAAGCTCTGAGTTTCATACCAGCGCTGAATAAACTGGATATATTAGTGACCATCTATAATCCAAGCTCTTGTATGATAGAGGTAGAGGACCGAAGTTCAAGATCATCCTCTACTGCACAGTGGATCTGAAGCCAGTCTGGACTACACAGTGAGACTCTGCCTTATAAGCAGAGAAGGGAGGGGAGGGAGAGGAGAGAGTTAGAGCACAAGGAGTAAGTACGTTAATTATGCTGAGCATCAAGTATGTAAATTCATGTGCACAATGAATGTGTATGTAACCCTCCCATCAACCTGAAAGGTTCCTAAAGCCAGTTCCTGGTCGACTCCATCTTTTCTTCTCTGGCAGATTCTTCAAGAGAATATATCTCCCTGCCTGTTCTCAGCGCCTTAGACCCCAGCAGTGGTAAATAGTGTCTTTCAAACCCTAAAGTGCCTTCTTTTGATGGTAAACTGCAAAGCTCAGCTCCTTCAATCCAAGTTACATGGCCCTACATCCCTCAATTGACCAATCAGCATCTCTGCTTTAATCTCTAGGGATGCTCAGTGTCTAGAGCACCACACTTACATGAAAGTTTCTCTAAAATGACAGCTGAGAAACCTTCATGGAAATGTACTAAACTCTTCAAAGGTAGATGACAGTCAAAAGGTGTGGGCAGTTTGTGGACCCTTTTGCAGCAGGATCAGAGTATATTCCTGGTGCATGAACTGACATCTGGGAGACCATTCCCTACAGAGGACCACCTAACTCAGCCTTGATACTGGCATGAAGGACTTGGACCTATCTCAACTGAATATACCAGACTGAACTGACTGACCTTGGGATTCCTTGCCCTCCTTGGGGGATGGAGCAGGGGTCAGGCTGAAGAAGGACTAGGAGGGGCTGGGAGGAGGGAATGGATGGGGTAGTAATGGTAGGTATGGAAAAACAAACTTTTTAAATAAAAAAAATTGAAAAAGAAAAAAAAAGAGTATTGGCTGCTCCTTCAGAGGTCCTGAGTTCATTAAGTACATGGTGACTCACAATCATCTGTAATGAGATCTGGTTCCATCTTCTGGTGGTCAGGAATACATGCAGGCAGAACATTGTATACATAGTAAGTAAATAAACATTTTTAAAAAAGAAGAGGATGATGAACCTGTGGTTCAGTGAGCCAGCAAGCAACATTTCTCAATGATTTCTGCTTCAAGATCCAGACTGAGTTCCTGCCTCGACTTCCCTCAATGGTGAAACATGATCTGAAACTGCAAGGTAAGTTAATCATTTCCTCCTCTAAGCTGCTTTTGGTCAGAGTGTTTAATCAGAGCAACAGAAAGCAAAGTAGAACAGTACACCTCACCCACACCTATTGTTCTCTGAGTTAGAGCAATGCCCTTGAATCTAAAGTAAGACAGTATCCAGTCCTCAATTTAACCACGATGTCAAGTTCAAAAACACGATCAGACTCTTCTCTACTTATTCTGCTTTGCTTTATGTGTTCTTACAACTCTGTTGGATGTCTGCTTGCTGGCTAAAGTTTCTATACCACAAAAATCTATAAAATAGGTGTTGTAGGAGAGATTTCTGGACCCTTTTGGGCCAGAAGTTTGGACTTTGCCCATGGTGGCTTTTTTTGAAAATAATAATAATAATAATGAATCAGATGTTTATATTAATTTTATATTGTTTGGCTTATGTCTTAAGCACATTAATAGCTAGCTTTTTATCTTAATTTAACCCACTTTTAATATTCTATCTGCCACGTGGCCCAGCCCATGGCTCACTTAGATTTATTACATGGTTCTTCTTCAGGGTCAGATAAAAACTGACTAACTCTGTCCTCTTTCTATCTGTTTCTCTTCTGATCTTCCACCCACTTCTATGATACGCCCCATTGGCCAAATCAGTTACTTTATTTACAACATACAAAAACATTTCCACCACAACAGGTATCAACTAGATACTTATAGAAAACTTTGGAAAAGCCTAATTATGTCTGGTTCCAGCTATAACCAAACTCTGATCTTATATTCCAGACATACACTATTAAGATAATAACCACCATCTATAGCCCTAAAAGCATGCTCCAGCCTTTAGATATTGCTTCTCAGTGTTTTCACTGACAAAGTTCAGTCTAAAATCCATGCAAAAACAAATACCCCAAAACAAACAAAACCCACCAAAGTCTCACAGTTTGTTGTTGTTTGATGTCTTATTTTATGTGTTTCGGTTTTTTTCTTGTATGCATGTATTTATGTATGTACATATCAGCATTGAATGTATGCGACACAAGAAGAGGGCTTCAGATCTGCAGGAACTGGAGTAACAGATAGTGGTTTTCATATATGTACTCAGGACCAAACCCAAGTCCACTGAATAATAGCCATTCCTCTTAACCATTGAGTCATCACCCCAGGGGGAGTCTTATCTTCTAAGTATGTTTAGTATTTTATGTTTAGCTAAGATCATGGTATAATATAGACCACAAGCTTCCTCATAATTGAATTCATGTCCTCTTGTGTATCTCTAATAGTGATGCTCTTATTTTTTGCAAATAAATATGTAAATAAACTGAAGCAAGATGTTTCAGAAAAATAATTAAATATTTACAAAGGAGAAAACATTAATTATGATGGGTGCATATTGGACCAGGATTAGCCTTGATAGTAAAGTAAATAAAGGCTATACACAAGAGAGAAATGATACTACTTTTGTTGTTTAACAGTTTCCTCTGAACTGAAATATTCTTCTATTTGGGAGGGAGAATTCTTAAAATTAAGAAAGTAAATAATTCAGAAGTCTCAGACATTCCCCTGAAAATTACAAGATCCAAAATGGCCCTCTTTCCTCAGGGTTATATGAGCACTGCTGAGGATGGAAGGCTCTAGGTCATTGAGTTGCTTGGACATTGGGCAGGGAGCTCTAATGATGCAGCATCTATGAGTTGTCACTCATGCTAGGGTGGACTTTCAGTGATGCAGCTTCCTTTGTGCCGTACATGCTCCTGAAAGTTACACCAAAAATCTTACTGGTTCACCAACTTGAACTTTGGTGTAATCATTTCTGTAGTCTGTTGTCAGATACTCCATTTGTGGTAGGTGGATGTTTGTTTGTGTCTCCCAGGAAAAATTCCACATAATACACAAAGACTTGTATACAAACATTTACATAGCATCTCTCATAATAGCAAAAGAGGGCAGTTATTCTAAATGTCTATCAGCAGATGGATAGATAAATAAAATGTGTGTATGTTGACACAATGAAATGAGGTTATTCTTTTCCTGAGGTGTCTATTACTAGAGCCAATGTGAAGGTCAGCATTCTCTAGACTCAGTAAAAGAGTTCCTGATCCTGTTAGCAAACAGAGTAGATCTTATATGTAAAATCAAACATCATGCCACAACGATGTCCTTATTATTATCAGCTTCCATGTTAGACATTTCTGCCGATGCTGCATTGGCTGAACGCAACAAGTACAACATCTTAAGCATCTGCCTCCTGCAAACAAAGCTACCACTCATATGCCTCACATCCAGTGACAGTTGGCAATGTTACCCCTTCCTTCTCCTGTTCACTTCACCAACATAATTTCTCAATGCAAATAACTAAAAACTGAATTACAAGAATAAGTCAATTTCGCTGGACATAATTAGTGGATTAGACGTCAGAGAAAATCCACTTATTTTCTAGCTTCCTCACTTCGAACTTCCCCCTCCCCTTCTCCTTACACTAGGAAATAAAGGTTCATGCAATACAAAGTGAGAAAGTGTTTATTACTACAGGACAATTACACAGCTCTCACATTAGTTTTTAAATGACTTCAAGTATAAGTATTTTTCAAATTGGATTAGTTTTCCCTTAGAAAATAAAGCTGAGGTGAGGAACTTGGCTCCATTGGTAAAATGCAGGCCAAGCAAGCATGAGGACATGAATTCAGATCATCAGCACCCACACAGAAGCTGGACATGGCAGCATACATCTGTAATCGAGGAATTGGTGACAGGAACATCCCTGGATCTCATGGGCTACCCGGTCAGTGAGCTTCAAGTTTAGTGAAAAATCGTATCTCACAAAGATGGGCTAGTGATCAAGAAAGATATCTCATGTTGGTCTCTAGACTCTACACACACACACATACACATGCAGGGGCACCTTCATGAACACATATATACACCACACACAAAGAAAAGAAAGCCAAACATCTTAACTAGAATGTCTAAGCCAAAATAGATCACTAAAATCTGGGCCTTTTTGGCTACAGATTTTGGGAAGAATTCTTGGGAACTAAAGCCGCTGAGCATTTAGATTGGTCTAGACAGGCCTCTTGGCTTGGGTGCCTTCAGGTCTGACTATTTTCTATGCTAGTTTTTTCATCTTGACAGTTCATGTAACTTTTCTATACCTATTTATACATCTCAAAAATATACAAGGCTAAGAGAGTTCAAGGTATCTGCTAAGACTCAACACAGTTTGTATCCTTACTCTACACCTACAGCTCAGGAGAAAAGAATAGCCATAACCTAGTCAAGCTTAGCCCACACGGTACATGGCATAAGCATCAGAGGCTCCTGCTCAATGGGTTCATTGCCATATGCTTTATTCACCAACACTGCTGTGTCTGTGACTGATGGAGAAACGACTCACTCTAGAGCGGTAACCACTTTGCTGTGGACACAAATGGAAACTAACTAATGCTACTACTCACAACAGAGTGCCTTCCAGGAAAGGGGCCAGTGAAGGAGGTAAATCAGGGAAAAGGGAGCTTCTTAGTGTTGCCCTTATATTTCTTACCTCTCCAGATGTCTGTATTCAGGGGCAGAGTAAATAGGAAAGTCAATTGTCTAGTTGATGTGGATTCATCATATCAAAAGTGACATGGTGATAAAGGACCAGAGGCCCCAAATAACAGACTCTAGCCATTGCTCTTGGTTGAACACCAGAACCACATGTTAAGACCCTACTGTGAAGATACGACATACCTTGGTTGCAAGATATAGGTAAAGAGGAAATAAGATAGAACTGAGAAACTGTTGTGGAATTATCTTTTTCTACACTACAAATATGTAATGCTCTCATTGGTTAATAAAAAGCTGACAGGCAGGTAGCTGGGCAGGAAGTTAGGTGGCTTTGGAGTCACAAATGCTCAAGCCAGGTCTACTATGCTATTCACTTCCTGATGCCTGCTTATCCAGATGTAATGCTCTCAGCTCATAGCAATAAAATCCTAAGTCATTGACAGCAGTTATGTTTCTACTAGGCATCAATGGATACAAAACAAAAAGATATGAACATGGAAAGGGGTTTGTAGAAAGAGTGATTGACAGAGAAAGATAACAAAAGTATTTGAATAGATTTTATACATATAGAAAATGCCCAAGAATAAATTTAATTAATTAAAAATCACTAAGGCAGGGAGATTATAAGTTAAGACAAGCTTGGGCTATATAGATAGACACACACACACACTAACAACAACTTTTGGTAACTCTTGTTTTTTAGATGACATTATAATTATTTCTGTCACACTTATTTGTGTGCATATGTATGTGCTCAAGTATGTATATGTATGTGCTCAAGTATGTATATGTATGCATTTTTCCATCTGTACCAGCTGGTTTTAACTGTCAATTTGCCATAACCTAAAATCACCTGGAAAGAGAGTCTCAATTGAGGGACCATCTAGAGCAGTTCAGCCTGTGTGCATATCTGTGGGGAATTGTCTTGATTATTAGATGATGTGGGAAGACTTGCAATGGATGTGAATGGTACCATTTCATGGTCTGAGCCTTGAAAATCATAAGAGTGTAAACAAGCTAGCTAGGTGCTAGGAAACAGCAGTCATGCAACAATGTGCTTAGTACCTCTGCTCTGGACTGAGTATTTGATATCCTGAGTTTCTGTCTTGATTTATCCAAAATAATAGAATTATAAGTCAAATAAGTTTTTATTCTCCTATGTTGCTTTTTGGCAGAGTATTTCAACACAGCAATGGAAGTGGTACAAGAACACTGTGTAACACTCAAAATCTGAGTAACTTACTCTTGTTTTACAAATGAAGAAACTGGGCCCCAGGACCCTAAAGTCAATGGACAAAGTTGCTTGTTTTATATGTGAAAGAACTGGAATTTAAGACACAAATATATCAAGTGCATATGTTTCACTCCAAAAGTCCACGTCCTTCAACCTCCCTGAGAATCAGGAAAATATCAAGGACAGAGTTTGGGAGGCTGCAGCTGAATAATCAGTATTTAAGTCACAACTGAATTTCGAAATTCTTTCACCAAAACAATGCAAATATAGCAATAATGGTCTAGTGCCTCCTCAAAAAGTCTGTGAGCTTTGTAGGATGAAATGTAATTAGAAGATATTCCCAGGGAACACAAAGAAATCATTCCTCCAATGAACTAAAACACCTCTTTTAAATTACCGTGAGTGGCTCAAAAATGTTAGCCCAAACCTGCTCTTTCTCTGCTAAGACAAACACAAGTTCCTATGCATCCACTTACTTTACCTTTGCAGTCTGTAGCAGAGCTATCACCAGAAAACAGTCAAGGTTCTCCAGAGGAACAGAACTCACAGGATGGAGATACACAAAGTGCATATGTTTATATATGTATATATACACACACATAAATATATATGCATATATATTTATTTAACAAGGGGGTTATTAGATTGGCTTACACAGTAAAGGCTTGACAATTCAACAATGACTGCCTTACAAACAGGACAGCCCAGTAGATGCTAGTAGTCCACAAGAGCAGATATGTCAGAGGTGTCAATCAAATACTGAAGGATTCCTAGAGGAATTCCTGGAGAACCATTAGTCTTTAGTCCCTGTTAGAAGGCCAAAGAAGCTGAGTTCCATTGTTAAGAATGAGTGAAGGTGGACATAGCTGCAACAATAAGATAAACGTACTCAAAGCAAAATGGGAAAGCAGGCAGGCAAAGCAGCACTGATTTCCCCTGGGACTTTTTTATGTATGGGCAGGCTACCACAAAGATGTAACACATGCTCAAGGGAAGGTATATCTCTTAGTTGGTTCTAGATCCAATGAAGCTGACAAGCAAGATTAACTATCACAGTAGGTGGTGAGGTGAATTACCAGAACACTCTTTTAATTTTACTGTCCATTGCCTTCATGGAGTACCACACTTACTGCTTCACAGTATGCAGGTCTGAGACTCCGTTCTTGACCTCCGGAAGGATAAGTCATAGCTGTAGAAATAGTTAAGACAGGAAAGCACTTGCTTTGCAACCATGAGGAGCTAAGTTCAATCCTAGAAACTATGTTAAAAATATAATAATAAGCTCGGTGTGGTACCATGCAAATTCCATCCCAGTTCTAGGGAACACAGGCAGGTGGATCCCTGTTATGCTAGCCAAGCAACCTGGCCTACTTGGCAAGTTCCAGGTGAGTGAGAAACACTATCTCAGAAATGAAGGTGGACAGTCACTGAAACAATAACACTGAAGGAGTCCCTCTGGACTCCGCATGCATGCACACAGACACATCTACACACATTCATGAATGCAGAGAGAGGTGTGGCGAGCCGCTTCTGGCCTGCAGAACGACGAGTCACCACACGCATGATCCTTCTCGGATCACACTTTATTGGAGTACAGCTCAGTTGTGAAATGGTGGAAAGAAGACCCCGAGCCTGAGATTCAGCCTGCTTATATAGGGAAGCCTGGCGCATGATTGGTGCCCATCACAATGCCTCATTAACATATAGCTGGTGATTGGCTCAAAGTAGTACTCATTAGCATGTGGCTGGTGATTGGCCCAAAATAATGGCTCATTAACATATTTGAGGATCGCATTGGATAGGTCCTTTCTCGATGCCTAATTAGCATAAGCACATCGGATTGGTCACTACTCGATGCCTAATTAGCATAAGCGGCAATAGAATGTTCCGGCGAGTTGTGCAAAGGCAAACCGCGCCCTACAGAGAGGGAGAGAAGAAGAGAGGGAGGGAATAGTAGAGTGGGAGGAAGAAGGAGTGTAAAGAGTACAATCCATGAGACTCTGTAGCAGAATGAAGACTGATAGACACACCAAGAGAACTCCAGCTAGGGACTGGAAACAGAGGTGCTGAAGAGGGAGGAGAAGCTTTGTAGCTTAGGATGGCCAACTAAGACATCAAGGACTGGAGGCTCCTCTCTGCATCCCAGGAGCCTTGCAGACATCTGGGACACTGACAACACAGTGATAGCAGGGTGTTCTTGGTGAGAAGAAAAAAAAAAAGAAATAGAATCTCATAAAAAAAAAAAAAAAGGAGACCTCTACTGCTGAAAACAGAGCTTTGAGAAAAGGAGTGAATTTTTGCCAACCTGTGCTCTAGAAAATAGCCAAGCAGGCTCAATAGCCCTTCATGGACCTTGCTAGGACTCAAATGCACTTGTCTTCGGAAAATAATTTTTGGCAGAATAATTTTCTTACTTGAAAAAGTTTCTTGCAAATATTGAAAGTATTTTTGTAAAAACATGAGCTTTGACTGGGAGGTTCAGCCAATGAAGTGCTTGAATGGCAACCGTGAGAACTTGAGCTCTATATTGCAAAAAGCCAAACGTGAGGATGCACATTTATAAACCCTGGTCTAGGGAGACCTAGATTGCTGCAGCCACGTCTCTGACGTGTCTACCTTCAAAAGCCCCAACCATGTGACAGACCTTCTCTTTCTTCTTCCTCTTTGCTCTCTACCCCCTATCTTCTTTGCCTTCCCCTACCCATTCTTTTAATAAATCTAACATGGCTCTTGGCAGCATACTAGCAAATTCTTCCATGCGCAAAGTACTAACATTGGTGCCGAAACTCGGGAGGCTTCTTCTTAGACTTAGGTGCATGTAATCTAAGAAAGCCTCATCCAAGAGTCACAGTCACTGCCAAGATTTGCTCTCGTACATTCACACATCACCAGCCCCAATGGGTAAGTGTTCCCCAACTCTTGGCATTTCCCGCTACTGAAATTTTTCCACAGGACTTGCTCGCAGGGATATTCCAGGCTCCTATCCTCAAGGCTTTGCCTGCAAACCTCGAGATAGTGCGGGGCACACACTGTATTGTTTAACCGATGGGTCCTTGCAGTGTTGCAGCATGGGTTGGGAGTATTTCCTGGAGTCACATTCCTAGTGTTGACAAATGCTTGGGGCAGTTTGGCGTATAAATGGAGCAATGTCCCAGCAAATCACTCTAGAAACTGACGGATATCCTAGAGTGCTTTTGCTTCCCTTGAGACAGCAGTTTAAGTAACAACTTATATTTAGCTGGCTCAAAATTCCCCTCTAAGTTATAGTAGCAGAGAACACAGCGACCTCACCAAGCTTATCCGTTTTGACCTCTTAGATATTTTGTGACAACTAACTTTCCAAGCAAGCGTTGGGCATAAATGGAAGCATTTTTTCCTTCTCTGGGACTTTTCTCCTAGTTTCTAAACCTCTTTCAGCTCTTCTACCATCTCCCATGCTCTCCCTATAACTTCTGCATTCCAAATTCAACTGCTGACCTGCCAACCTTAACAGCCATATTTATACTAAATAAAGTTCATCAGGATTCTGCTCTCAGACTGACACAGCATGGCAGCAACACTGTCCCTTCACTACAGCCGCTCCAAATCACCTTGCCTACAGCCAACGCAGACCTGCCTGCCACAACACACCCCAACGCACACACTTCCGGCCAATCAACGCAAAGAGCATCAAAGACAGCTTTTCTCCCTCCACCTTCCCCACAAGATGCCAACAACCCCTCCACACAGCTGCCAGAGAAGAGTCTCAACCAAGGTATCTCAATGACTCCAAGCTACAGCCACCAGCGCCACTGCTGTGATGCAGACATCTTCACTCCAAAAGAGCCATTTTAAGCCACCTCTAAGAGAACTGGTGAGATGGCTCAGAGGTTAAGAACCCTGACTGTTCTTCCAAAGAATCCAAGTTTGATTCCCAACATTTACAGACAAACAAAACTTGTGGGGTTTTTTTATACATTAACAAAGTGTGGATTGTTAGATTGCCGCAGCCACGCCCTCGCCCGCAGAGGCTCTTCAGAGCCTCTGACACTTATGTCTAGAGCATGTCTACCTTTAAAAGCCCCAACCATGTGAGAGACCTTCTCTTTCTTCTTCCTCTCTACTCTACCCCACTTCTCGATCTTCTTTCCCCTCCCCCACCAGTTCCTTAATAAATCTAATATGGCTCTTGGCAGCATGCTAGTGAGTTGTTCCACACACAGAATACTAACACACTGGACAGACCGCCTACCTTGCTCGGAGAATTCAAGGTACTACTGAGAAACCCTGTGTCAAAAACCCAGGTGGCTGGGGCTTAAGGTTGACCTCTGGCCCTTTCATGCATACACATGCATTATATGTGCACCTGCTCATGACTGTGCATTCATACACAGATGAATACCCATACACATGAACTTTAAATTTTAACAGAACCAAGGTCAAAACCATTCATCTCTACCTATCAGTTATCTCATCTCTCTACATCTCTGGTTTTCAAAGGGAATAAATAAATTTTCATAGGCTTGACAACCAGAAGGAATGAATAATTCCTAGTTCTTTCATTGTTTGGCCAACAATTAATTCTCTTTTCTTTTCAAGCCAGTCAAAAGGTTTTCCAGTACCTAATTTGGAGATCTATCAATATTAGGAAGCTTGTCTCAATGTCTTCTCATTTTGTGCTATTTAAGCAATGCCTCAGATGGGGTAGTTTCATAAAAAATAGACACTTACTGTTATAGTTTTGGTGACTGAGAAGTGCAGTCAAGGGGCCTGTCTTTGGTTAAGGTTACCTTGATCATTATTCTGTAAATTCAAGAGTAGAGGGCAAGGGAGTGTTTACAAAAGAAAGTAGAAGAGGAAGCCATGCTCATGGTAAAGACCGAAGTCCCGTGAAGTCTTGGCAGGGGTAAATTGGCATGAAGACATCTCACTTTTCAACATTTTTGCCCTAAGAATTAATTAAGTTTCAGAAACATAAACAAATGTTTAAATGTTCAAATCACAGCCCAATGCAACAAGAGTGGATAAACCTGGACTCTTTGGTCTATGTATTATGTTGTAGCTACCCCCATTTCTCTAGAACTGTAGATAACCACACATGTGAAGCTAAGAGAAGAGAAATTACCCAGAGAAAATAGCTCATGCAGCTGCTTTGTGTGGTTAAATAAAATCACATTTTTCATCTTTAATAATATTGCAAAAATTGAGACTATGGGGATGGTTCAGTTGATTAAGGCCTTGCTTTAAAAATACTAGGACTTGAGCTCTGTCCCCAGAATCCATGTGATGACACACATTTGTAACCCCAGCTCTGGAAAAGCAGAGACAAGTGAATCCCTGAGCCTCTCTGGTCCGATAAGCAGGCCAAAACAGTGAGTGCCAGGCCAGTGAGAGACCCTGTCCAAAAATGAAGTGGAAGGCAACTAAGAAACAATATCCAAGATCCATCTCTGGCTTCTGCAAACATGCACAAATGTACTTGTTCACACACACACACATACACACACACACACACACACACACACACACACACACACGCACGCACGCACGCACGCACGCACGCACGCACACACGCACTCACGCAGACACATATAGACATTAAAAACTTAATAAGCATTTTTTCCAAATACAATCAGCATTATTATTAAGAAGGTAAACGTTCCAGAGCAATTTCCATTGTTTAGAGATTGGCAATCTTCTGTAAACAAATACCAAATAGTAACTATTTCAGTATTATGGGCACAGCCCCTGTCACAGTTACTCAACTTTGTCACTATGGTGTGAAAACCAATATAAAGAAGACCTAAACAAAGAGGCCAGCCTGTGCTGCAACATGACTGGGCTACTGACATCCAGATCTTGTATAGTGTACATGTAAGAAATATTCTGTCTTCATAGACTCCCAGTATATTTTAAATGGTTGAAGAAAGCAATTTTAGCTCTCCTGGTTGCACAGAATAGGTACTTAACAGGACTGGGATGTGGTGTTTTGCTTGCCAATCCTGACCTAGTCATAGGCTTTAACAGAATCTTGGGAGTTATCTTGCCCAGCCACTATAGAAAGTACACCTACAAAAGTTCACTTGTTCATGACCAGTGGGAATTCTCAGATCAACATCAAAGAGTGTGGCTAGCACTAATGCAAAAGGGGAAAGGAAGGAAGACAGAATGGGAGGGACAGAGGAAGGAAAGAAAGAAAAAGAGGAAAGGAAAGAAGAAAAAGGAGAAGAGAAGGAGGGATGGAGGTCGAGAGGGAGGAGGAGAGACGGTCTTAGTTACTTTCTGTTGCTATGGCAAAGCAACTTAAAAAAAAAAAAAAAAAAAAAAAACCATTCCATTAGAGGCTTGTTTATAGTTTCAGAGAGTTAATCCATGCTCATCACGGTGAGGAACCTGGCATTGGGCAGACGGGCTTGGCACTAGAGCACTAGCTGAGAGTTTACATGTTGAAATATGGAGAGACATAGTAACATGGAATAACATAGGCTTCTTAAACCTCAAAGCCAACCCCTGCAGTGACACACATCCTCCAGGCAGGCCACAACCTCCTCCTTCTCCCAGAGGAATTCCACCAACTTAAGCACAAGCATTCAAATATATGAGTGTTGCATGAATTCTGATTGTAATAAATGAAACTCTCAGGGCCTGATATCGGGGAAAGGCTGGAATACCAAAGACAGGAAACACCACAGTCAAATCTCACCCAGCTGTCTTCCTCAGCCTTGCTCCTTGTCACTTCTACTACCTCATCTGTCTTTCTACACCTGCCTTAAATACCTTCTTCACTCAGTTGTATCACATCCAGGTTAGGATTAAAGGCACAGGCCAAGACTATTGGGTAGTTAGCCTTGAACTCACAGAAACACAGAAAGATCTCTGTCTCTGGCGTTCTGGGATTAAAGGCAAGGCACCACCACTGCCTGCCTGGGGGCCTGGAACTGCCTCTGTAAACCAAGATGGCCTCAAACTCAGATCTGCTGGGATTAAAGGTGTGAGTTAGCACTCTCTGATCCTCCTGGATTAATCTGCTCTCTGATATTCCAGACTGGTTTTATTAAATATATAACATATCACCACATATGAGCCTTTAGAGACCTCTTTTCATTTAAATCAGCACAGAATGAGAGGGAGTGGGAGGGGCGGAGGGGGAGGGAGGGAAGAGATGAGGGGAAATGAAATTCAATATCAATGTCAAGAGGGTTGTGAAAATCCTCACCTTCTTCACATTCTAATTTTTTGTTCATGAGTTTGCTGGGAGGATGCTTCCTAGTAGTGGGAGGCACTGCTGATACCCGCATGGTGCGCTCTCCATTTGCAGGCTTCAAGGAGGTACACTGAGGCCTAGAAGGCATGAAAACAGCACCGTCATTTCACCTTCACACTAAACCACCAAAGGAAATCAACTCAACAAGACGTAAAGGGCCACTTTCGCTTTTTAAATTGCTTTACATATTTTAATTCTTGTATTTCCCTTGGGGTTAGATATTTCGGTCACACAGTTATCCAATTAAAATGAAAACTCTCTGCTTTATTTCGTTCAGTGAGGACAGCTGCCAGCTGCTAAGTTTTATAAAGTCTTTAATCTTGTCCATAAATATTTAACAAGAACTGGTTGGTACATAGACCAGAGCAAAGTAAGAAATCAAAGAGAAAATCCTAGGAATAACATCTAGTCCAGGTGAAAGCCATATAAAACAAAAACAGAGTAACCACCCTTGTCCTTTTACGAAAACTATAAAATCTGTCTGAGTATTTGATCACTTTAGTCTGCTTGTCCTCACTGATGTACTGAATGGCCAGTTTATTAAAAGACACTTATGAGGCTATCTTTACCCTTTTCTTCAGTTTCCTGCTATTTGTTTCAGAGTTGGCCTCTCTGGTTTCCATGGAAACCCAGCAGGAGGCTTGCTAAGAACTTTAGCAGCATTTAACCATAGAGAGTGTGGTGTGTGTGTGTGTGTGTGTGTGTGTGTGTGTGTGTGTGTGTGCTGTATTATGTGTATGACATATGTACACATGTATGTGCTGGTATGTGCACCCATGCATATCCAGTGGAGGGAAGGGCAAAATGTCAGGTGTCCTGATGTCTCACTCTCCTCCTTATTCACTTGAGACAGGGTCTATCAGTAAACCAGCATCTGCTCTAGTAGCAAGCAAGCCCCGGCAATTTTTTTGTCTCAGGCCTCTACAGTCCTCAGGTTACAGATATACCCACGGCTTTGGTTGCTGGGATTTGAAGTTAGGACCTAATGATTGTACAACATACACTTCTCTACACTGAGTCATCTCCTCAGCCCAAGAGCTCTTTTTTAAAATTCTCACTTATGTACACACACAAGCACACAGGTACACAGATAAATAGACACCTCTCTACCCAGACCAACACGTCTACACATCTTTGTCATCACATTCCATACTCATTAAAATTCACAATAAGCAACTAAATAGCCACAAAAATGGAGAGAGAGAGAGAGAGAGAGAGAGAGAGAGAGAGAGAGAGAAAGTATCTACAAGTCAGTCAAAAATGTACACCTCTCTTTTTATACTCAAGAAGAAAGGCTTTGAGTTGCTTTTCCTGGGTATTTAGACTTCATTGTCTCCTCTATCACTTCTTAGATCCATTCTGCAAGTTTTGACCTTTCAAAGTAGTCTTCACTTTCACCTCTTCCCAAGGAAATTGGGTCCACGTGGAATCATAAAACATGCTAGAGAAAGCCCTGGCAGAGATCTTTTAGGTGGCTTTCCTTAACTTGCTTTGGGAACTATCAAATCTCTGAACTTAATGGTGGTAGCTGGTAAGAATTCTTCAAGACTGAGTCCTTGCCTGTGCCCTAAGCTCACTGATTCCTCTTCCCACAATGAAACAGAAATCAGGCAGGCATCATTTTCTCTACAGCAGTGTAGATGGCCAATTATTAGTCACCTCTCTTACTACTGTGATAAAATGCCTGGGAAATCATGGAGGAGAAGGCAGGGCAGCAGGAGTATGAGGTAGCAGGTCACATAGCATGCAGTCAGGAAGTAGAAAGATGGATGTTCAGCTCACTTTCTCTTTTTTATTTAGTCCAGGAACCCAACCCATGCCATGGTGCCACCCACATTCAGGGGGCATGAGTCTTCTCACTTCAATGAACATACTCTAGAAGCACAGTCACAGGCAAACCAAGAGGCTCATTTTCCAGCTAATCCTACACCCTGTCAGGGTAACAATATTAAGCATCCCAGGTAGGCAAAGAGTAACCAAATGGAAGGAGGAACAGCCTAAGACAGAATGATATGGATTGGGTTTATTCCTCAGCCTTCTTTATTCTAGCTCAATAATTCTGGGTCTTCAAGGAATTCCACTAGATTTTATACTGCCTTAAGTTTCTTCTATCATCCAAAGGCAACATTTTCTACTTACAAAAACCTTGGAGAAGCCAGGATGCTTACTGTTGGAGTTCCCTAAGCCTTTGAGGTTGTCTTCCTCAATCAAACACTTGCTTCTCCTGATCCAGTTCCTTTGTACCAGGCACAAATGTCCATTGGTGTGCCTAACACTGCATCCATTCATGACAAATACTTAGAGTATCTACCATTTTCCAGGCACTGTTGAAGACATTGTTAGGTTACAGCCTTTACAGAAGTTGTCACTTTAAGAGGCCAGAAGTTGCAGTTTGCAGAGATCTAGCCACACAGCCCTGCATCATCTTTCCAGACAAGGTTGACAGATACGTCTGCTATGGCCCTGTAGCCCTGCCCCAACTGCACCACTCCAGACAAGCACAGATCCTGTTGTCATCTAGTGTCTTCTTAACTCCTGATACCCATACTCAGGGCCTTTGTGACTCTTGGCATGCAGACTGGGTCACATGAGATAGAACCTTCTCCCCCACTCAGAAACTGGTAACAGCAAGGAATTCCTTTGCCCCATATGACCAAAGACTCTTTCTCCCCTTCAGGAACACACCACACAGTCATAATGCTGTTATTCTAATAATGGTCTCATGGTCTCATAGGACAAATGTCTCAGCACCTTCCTGTCATGCTTACAGAAACCTTCCTCTAAAATCCATCTGACACTTAAAGCAGAGACAGAAACACCTACCGGCATGGAGCCTGAGCATTGGCCTCAGCTTCACCTAGTCTGGTTCTGACTCCATTTCTTCTCAGTCCCTGACTCATGGCTCAGCTTCAGGGTATTATTTCTCCATGGATGCCTGCTTCAGTGCCTCACTGTTTTGACTACCTTCTTCTTGATATTGGCTCAGATATACCCAATCAAGTGTTTTACTTTTATACTCTTTCCAATCAGGTCATTAGATAGCCCCTGTCTTTGTTTTCTTTATATTGCTGTGAGAAAACATCATGACCAAAAGTGACTTGGAGAAGAAAGAGTTTATTTCCACATTGCAGTTTGTCATAGTTTTCTATTACAATGAAGTGACACCATAGATACTCTTACAAAGAAAAACATTTAATCAGGGCTGCCTTATGGTTCAGGGGTTTAGACATTTATCACCATGGTGGGAAGTGAGATAGCATGGCGGCAGACATGGTGCTGGAGTAGGAGCTGAGAGTTCTACATCTGGTTCTGCAGGCAGCAGGAAGAGACAGTGAACCACTAGGCTGGGCTTAAAATTCTAAAATCTCAAAACCCAGCCCTCCCTTGCTGAGTGGATCTTAGATCATCAGAGGGTTTTTGATTGTTGCCAGAGTATACATGTCACTATGCACCCTTAGGGCTATCACACCATGACCATCATTGTGATTTATAAATATTATTACTGAGTAAGACTGTTGATTACCTCCCTCCTTTGGAAGTTTGCATAGTTCCTTCTAATGCCACAAAAGCTAGTCATGAAGGAAGAAGTATTCAATTTAGCTTCAGCTAAGAGTCTCTGGACTGTTTGTGAAGTGCATTGTGTCTTCAGCAATGAAGACTTTCTTCCATCTCTCAGGGGTAAGCCAGGGCAACAGCGATAGGCTGTATGTTCTATAGAATAGCCTGATCAACAACTCAGAAAGGGAATTCTCATGTCTGGAATTTTTGTTGTTGTTGTTAGGTGGTCTTTGGCTCTTGGTTATGTCAAGTTAGCAACAGAAAAAGAGAGGAAAAAAGGAAAGGGGGAAGAAGAAGGAAAGGAAAGAGAGAGGGGTGGAGAGGAAGAAGATATGGGGAGGGAGGAAAGAAGAGAGGTATGGTGTGGAGGGGGAGAGAGAGAACAAGACAGTCCCAATATCTCAGGCAGTTTTCATCATAATAGAGTGTGTTGTGTGCCTGTGGTATATTTATGCATGCGTATGTAGGTCAAAAGAGGCCAGAGGAACAGTGTCTCGTGTCCTGTTCTGTCATTCTCTACCTGGTTTTCTTGACATGGGCTCTCTCAGTAGACCTGAGGCTAGCCTGAAGATGAGCAAGCTGCACAGACCCTGCAGTCTTTTGCCACCCACAGAGCAGGGGTTACAGATGCATTCTTACACGGGTGCTGGAGATTTGATTTGATGTCCTCCTGTTTTTGTAGCAAATAATTTTAATCACTGAGCCACTTCTCCAGCCCAACAATAAGTTTTAATTTTTTTACACATTGCATTGCTTGGGTGCTAGGTGATATTTAACTACCTCATTTAGTAATTCATCTAGAACTAATTTGGACATACTGTTGACTAATAGAGAAGCTATGACTTTTCCCAAAGTCTTCAAGCCCCAAAAGGAAAAACACGAGTTTACCTTCTATGGCCTGCCATTTGTTCCAAACATTATTTTTTCTTTTATCTTTTTGTTTGCATGTGTGCTGGAGTGTGTGAGGGGGTGATATTAGTTTCTGACTTGGCCTTTCCAGTCTAACCCCCAGGTTGGACCACTGATGCTTTGCCCTAAATAATCACAAAAAGCTTATATTAATTTCATGCTGATTGACCTATGGCCTAGTCATATAACTTGATAACTCTTAATGCTTAACTAACCCATGTTAGCCAAGTGGCTTAGTACCTTTTCTCAGAGTAGCATCCTGGTCTCCTTTCCTCTGCTTCTGCTGGTGTCTCTCTCTGCTGGCATCTCTGGCTCTTTCTCTTCCCAGAGTTTTCTTAGTATGGTAGTTCCACTTCTTTCACTTCTTTCTGCCTTCTGGATAATCAGCGTTTTATTAAACCAGTAGGAAGGACAAATATTTACAGTGTACTAGAGCATAATCTCACAAAAGGGGAGTCGTATGTATTGCAGGGGTGTGTATGTATGTATGCGTGTGTAGACCAGAGGTTGAAGTCTGATGTCTTCCCTTATTCTCCCTTTGATTTACTAAGTCAGGCTCTCTCCCTGAACCCAGAGTTCACACATTGTATTAGCTAGTAGTTTACTCCTGAGACCCAATCTCCACCTTTCAAAACACTGAAATTACAAGCAGGGCACCACACCCACCCAGCTTTTCAACTAGAATCAAGTTCTAGTTTTCAATCTAGAATCAAGTTCTCATACTTGACAACAAGCACAGAGCCATCCATTCCCCACACAGCCCCAAGAATTCTCAGTACTGTAGTTATTTGTCTATTCGAGTTTGCTTTGCGCCAAGATCATCCAAACCATGATCTTTACCTATACATACTTCCTCACTCATCTCCCTCAGAGAAACTTTGTGAGTGGCTCTTGCCAACAACATTGCCTGCAGGTAGCACCTATTCCGTCCTCATCACCCAGCGGATAGAGGAAGATGTCTAAGACCCATTTTGTCAAACCTCAGAGAACTTGTGCTCAAGCATGCTCCCTGCATCTTCACTTTGGTACTATAAAAGGTGCTTGGATTTTATATCACCCCCATCTGGCGCTTCATTATACTATCAACATGACATCCACCCTCCCTGACATGCCTCATCCCTCACGTAATGATGATTACCAGTCCTGAGCATCTCTCTGTTCTCCAGGGCACCGTCTCACAGATCTGGCCTCAGTTGTATTTATCATTTCTCGATGCCATTTCTTGCCTTAATTAAACTCAGCCCCAGGACCTCGGAAACCAGAGAATTCATTTTTTTTTTTTCTTTTCTGATGAAAGCAATATTGTTTCCTGGGGGAAATGCTCCCACCCGTCCCACTCATCCCTCCTAAAACTATTAGTTATTTCTTTTTTCTCAAGCACTCTTTGTCCTGTGTTTTCTCATTTCTGTTTCACTGTGTATTTCAAAGTTTGATTTACATTTTAATGGCTTCAGAGCCAAAGACAGGAAATGAATGGGAAGCAGCTTTCATTTCCTACCTTTTCAGGGCCAGTTCCTATCATTTTTTTCCAAAGCATGAAAAGCAGCTTTTTCATTCTTTATGATCTTTAAGAAAGGCCCTCACTGTTATTTACACAAATGGATGGAAAGGAGCCTGACTGATTACCACAGCCCTCACATATCTGAGAGTTATAAGAAGGAGATACCACAGATCTTAAGCTCAGTAAATGGATGTCTGTCTAAGCAGGACATCACAAAGGTTCATCTCAGTTCTCAGGCTGTCCGCTACTCTCTCGGTTCTCAGTTTTGGGAAAAAAAATAGACAAACATTCTGCATTTAGGTTCATGTAAGTCATTAATGTCCCAGTAAAATGGGCACAATGACTTTCTCCAAGATTAGCACAGAGTCTCCTTAGCCACGACAAAGGCTCTTCCCTCCACAAGTCATTCCCTCTTCCATAGGACAGAATGTTCTCTCTGGGACATTATGCCACTGCCCTGCATAAAAGTCCTTCATGCTGGGCAAATAGCTCAGTCAATAGTAAACTAACTTGCTTTACTATCTGCATTCAATCCCCTAGAACCATGTCAAAGAAAAACAAAAATAAATAAATAAATAAATAAATAAAAGGCCAGCATGATGCATGTGTAGCCCCAGCTCTGAGGAGAGGAAGATAAGAACATCCCTTGGGAAAAAGCAAAGCATGCCCAAGCTGCAAGCCACAACCACTGAACAGCTTGGGATCAGAAATACCTTGGACTGACTCCTTGGATCCCACTCCAACTATAGGAACACCTGACTCACTCTTGAGGGAGGGGGGAGAAAACTGGATCTACCAGGAGTGGAGACTGAACTAAGCAATATTGGGACAGTGGGACCTTGAGACTGCCTGCTGCCTGCCCAGGGAGGGGATGGGGAGTTGTGGAGAAGAGAGAATGACCTGATGTGGTGGGAGGGGGAAGGGACCTTGAATAAGGATATACAGGGATGGAAAGTGTGACTTCTTTGTTCATAATAATAAAATAAAAATAAAGAAAAAAAAAGAAAAAAATATATATATAAAAAAAAGAAGAAGAAGTTTTGAGGCTGGAATCTAGGCTCAGTGGCCTCTCTGCCTCTCCAGTCTGCCTCTCAGCACACCACACATCCTGTTCTCTGTTCCCACTTCCTGTCTGCTCCCATCACTGAAGCATTCAGCCTCTTTCTCCCCAGCCCTCTTTATCTGGCCAACCCTCTTCCTCAGCAAGACTCAGTAGCAGGTGCTATCTCTTTTGGACAGCCCTCCCCTGACTCTATCCGTGGTCTATTTTACACTCTGTGATGGTCGCCTGCCTGTCTTCACCACAGTACCAGATGGCAATGGCCAGTTTCCCCTACCTATCCTCTTGGGGGATAACAGGAGACATTCACTCATTTTTCCCCATGCTTCCTAAAAATAATATAGTAATTCAGCCAGAGAAGTGAACCATGAAATAAATGTTTCAATGAATGAGAAAATAAGCTAGGTGGAGTAGTATATGTTTGTAATCCCATCACTGGTGAGACAGAGAAGGGCAGATTTCTAAACTCACTGGTCATCTTGCCTAGCCTACTTGGCAAGTTCTAGGTCAGTGAGAGAGCATCTCAAAACATAAAGGGCAGAGCCTGAGGAATGACAACTGAGGTTGTCCCCTAGCCTTCACATGAGTACACACATAATGCATACCTATACACACCTCAACACACACACACACACACACACACACACACACACACGCACACGCACATGCACACGCACAAGTAGAATAGAGTAAAATAAAATAGTTAATGAAAGAACAGAGGGAGAATTACTGAGATCTATCACTCCAAAAGTCACAATTTTTCCGACAGTCATGTCTGATAGTGAAGCCAGACAACCAAACAGGTATCTGGAAGTGATGTAAATTATGAGCCCAGTGTCACACAGTCCCAGGAGGGTCCAACTTTGCAATGTTCAACCATGAAAGGCAGTCTCTGACATTTTTCCAAAAAGAAAAGTTACTCACTGCAGTTCTGACTGCCCAGGGTACCAAGTCCTCACTACAGTTCATCAGCTAAACCAGCAGGGATGGTGTTGTGGTTTCATTTCTGTTGTTGAGATAGAATATTCCAACAAAATGCAAATTAAGGGGAAAAGATTTATTTCCACTTAAAATTCTAGGCGATAGTCCACCATAGTAAGAAAATCAAGGCATCAGGAACTTCAAACAACCAGCTAAATCATATCCTCACTTAGGAGCCAAGAGCAATAAATGAACAGAGGCTCACTCACTTGCTTTTCTCAACTCAATTTCTCAACTTTTCTTCAGTTTAGACAACATTGTTTATTAATAGTACTGTCCATAGAGGACTGGATCTTCCCATATCAGGTAGCTTAAGACAATCCCTTGAACACATGTCCACAGGTGCACCTAATGTAGGTCATCTCCTGTGGAGTCAATCTCCTCAGGTGATTCTGGGTTGTGTCAAGTGAACAATTAAAGCTGGCCTTCAAAGATGGCTAACAAGAACTTCCCCAGCTCAGTCAAGGTATTTCTGGTGTTGTATTCACTTAAAGAGCAAACAAAGAGGTTTTTCCAAACAACCCTGAATTTATTATAGAACATTAGAGGACTATAATCTAGGACTACAGTTATATCCAAGGAAGATGAGATAAAGGCAAAAGAAAGAACTTAAAAGGAAAAGGGTGAGGCAGAGGACCCAAGTTCAGTTCCTAGCACCCATGGCATGCAGCTCACGACTACCTGAAACTCCAGATTCAGGGGATCCAATGCCCTCTTCTGGCCCTTGCACACTTGTATACTCATACGCACATACACACATGGGGAGCAGAGGGAACCCTGAGTGATTGCATAACGAGTAGATGAAGTCCTGAGTGAATGTATATTATTGAGAAGGACCCAGATGCCTGAGACCCACAGGAATTGGCAACGCCTTCCCCAGGTCAGCTCAAGAAATTAGCAAAGCCTTGGTCTGTGTGCAATTGTTGACAGAGTAAACAGAGAACATCAACTTCAGCTTCCTTCATGCCAGTGGGGTCAGGAGAGGCCTGTGGACGAGTATAGATCTCCATCACCACTCAGAAGTGATACGAGCAGCTTCTAGTGCACAAGGGAGCAGTAACACAGCACACCACCTCTCCTCCAGACTTATACAGCAAAGGTCTCATAGGGAGCCAAAGTCCACACTACAGACGTGACTCCTGCAAGTATAAACAGAAGACAAGTTCAAAACAAAGGTTTCTACACTTACCTGGGAAATCAAGTGGTGAGTTTACAAACCGTAAAAGAGCAGCATTAAAAAAAAAAAAAACACAATTGAAATAGAAGGTATACTTAACACCTGAATTGTCAAATATGTCCATTTTTTAAAACATCACAAAAATAGAACATAGATATAATGCAAAAAAAGGAAGAAAATCTCACCTGGAATGAAGAGAAAAATAGACACCTAGACAAAATAATATGAGAATTGTATGGTTTAATTCATGGATGAAAAATTAAGAACATTTTTGAAACCAATGAAAATACAGAATCATTCAACAGGAACAGAGATAACTCATTGTGGAGCAGATGCTCTAGAGAACCAGGTGAGAATTATAAAACTGAAAATTATACCGACTTAAAGAATACTTAGCGTATCAACTCAACAGAAGAATATAGAGATTGAAAACTTATAAGCTAAAGATAGAACAAAGGAAATTAAACACTGGATAGTTAGTGTGAGTGAGAAAGAGACTGAGATACTATATATGCAGATATAGTGTGTAGGCATATAGTACAGATGTGCTGAGTGTTACTTCTTTTTCCTTTTTGTTGTTTTTGTTTGATTTTTAAGACAGAGTTTCTCTTTTTAACAGTCCTGGCTGTCTTGGATCTCACTTTGTAGACAGACTAAGCTGGCCTCAAGTTCAGAGATTTACCTGCCTCTGCCTCCCAAGTGCTAAGATTAAAGGCATGTGCCACCACTGACCAGCTCTGGGTGTTATCTCTTATTACTGCATGACAACACAATTATCTCCAAATAAAAACTTAATGAAAAATTTTTTGAAAACTAATTTACTGAAGATCAAATTATCATAGTAAATAAGACTGAAAGGGAAGTCAAATATTTTATAGTAGTTTAATCAAGAGAGTCTTGTTTGTGTGTGTGTGTGTGTGTGTGTGTGTCTGTGTGTGTGTGTGTGTGTGTGTGTGTGTGTGTCTGTGTGTTTGAGACAGGGTCTCAGGTAACCCAAGTCCGTCTCAAACTTAACTACTTGGCCTAGGATCACCTCTAATTTCTGGTTCTCCTGCTCCTACCTCCCAAATGCTACACTTACAGATGTGGACTACCCGACCTGGGTTATGCAGTGCTGTGATATGGTCCAGGGCTTCATGGATGCCAGGCAAGCATTTTACCAACTGAGCCATATCCTTAGCCTTTAGATTTATTTTTAACAAGAAACAAGTTTCTAGCAATTTTTCTACATTACAGAGCAAAACTTTTGAGTATAGCAAGGATTTGGGGTTTGAGTGTTATGATGGCCTGTGGCTAACTCTTCTCAAGTTTCTTTGTGCACAGCACTACACAGTATATGAAAACTTGCCATGGACCATATCAGAGAGTCATTGCTAGCTCCTGTGAACCAGGGGCTCTTGAGGTCCCTCTTCTCTATTCAGGCTTAAATGCTCCTTCCCTTTTACTCTTTATACAAATAAATTCCAAATGGATCAGAGAAGCCTCTAGAAAAAAGAGTAAGGAGATACTTCATGTATAAATTCAGGTAAGGGCTTCAAGAATAATACTGTAGTCACTCACTATGTAAGATCAAAATCAACAAGCTGAGTTAAAAAGTATTGTATTGAAAAGAAAGCAATTAATTGACTAAAAATTCAGCCTACAGAATGGACAGAGGATTAGTGTCTAACATATATAAGTAACTAAAAAATCTACTACTATAGTAGTTAAAATGTAATTGGCCTCTATAAGATCATAGGGAGTGGCACTATTAAGAAGTGTGGCCTTGTTGGAGTAGGTATAGTCTTGTTGGAGGAAATGTGTCACTATGGAGGTCTCATATATGCTCAATTCATACTCAGTGTCTCATTTCATTTCCTGTCACCTTCAGATCAAGATAAAGAACTATTAGCTCCTTCTCCAGCACCATATCTACCTGCACACTGCCATCTCCCACCATGATCATAATGGACTACACCTCTGAACTGTAAACCATTCTAACTAAATGATTTTCTTTATAAGAGTTGCTGTGGTCATTACATCTCTTCACAGCAATGGAAATCCTAACTACCACGAAAATAAACAACCTAATTTTTAAAATGGAATGTAGAACTGAACCAAGTTCGCATTTGAAAATGCAAATGGCAAAGAAGTATTTTTAAAGTATTGACAAATATTTTTAAAATATTCACCATCCTTAGCTGACAGGGAAATGTAACTTAAAACTGCTTACAGATTTTATTTTATTCCAGTTACAATGGCTAAGATTAAGAAAAAAATAAATAAAAGAAATACTGGGAAGGGTTGGGTAATAAGAAACCCTCATGTGCTGTTGATGGGAGTGCACATTGGTGTAGTCACTGTGGAAATCAGTGTAGTAGTTTCTCAAAAAATTAGAAAAGGTCCACCATATGCCCTAGATACACTATCATCTTGGTCATTGTTCTATTCCTGCTATGAGATACCATGATCATGGCAATTCTTATAAAAGAAAACATTTTATTGGAAGTTTGCTTACAGTTATAAAGATTTAGTCCATTGCCATCATGGTAGAAAGCATGGTAGCATGTATGGTGCTGGAAAAGACATTAGACCTGGCTTGGGTTTTAAAACATTAAAGCCCACCCCCAGTGACATACATCCTCCAAAAAGGCCACACCTGCCAATCCTTCTCAAGTAGAGCCACTCCCGGATGACTAAGCATACAAATAGATGAGTCAATTGAGGCCATTCTTATCCAAACCACCTCATGCATTTTTGAGAATATACCCAAAGGACTCAATTTCCTGCTATAGAAACTCATGCTCATGCATATTCCTAGCTGCTCTATTCTTAGCGATTAGGTTATAGAAACAGCCTAGATGCTTGAATAATGAAAATGTGCCTGTATACAGTGGAATTTTATTCCGTTGTAAAAATAAATAAGAAAGAAATTTACAGGTAAATGAATGAATGAAGCTGAGAAACATTATACCAGACCCAAATAACCTAGACCCAGAAAGATAAGTCACATGTTCCTATGTGGATCTTTGACTGAAACTTTAGATTTGTGTTTAATTTGGAGTACTTAAAGAATTCAGGCAACTAGAAAGAAACCTTTGGAGAGGAGAGGAAAGGAAGATCTTAATGTGGATGGAACACAGTGGAGCACAGGCAGTATGACGGCAGAGGGGAATAATGCATGTTATTAGAACCTCCAGCTTATTCCTCCACTGTATGAGAAGCCCCATCTCTCCATCTCCAAATCTCACCCTCTCAGAGACTCTCCAACTAAGAAAAGGTGCCCAAAAGCCCAGTTCCACATTCTTGGCAGCTGTGGTAGCTCCTCCCCTGAAGGTACCAGAAGGAACCCTGCTGCAAGTGTTCAGTTTTTTACCATACTTGGGCACAAAGCCAGCTTGTGGTGGACACATCATCACCCCTTACCTACAGGCTATTTCACCTCCCTGCTCTAGTTCCTTAGTTTCAATGTGTGACATCTTTGGCCTCAGTCTCTGCAACTGGAGAACTTACTGGGGAGCTGCTTTGCTCAGATAAACCTGTTCGTTTACTTTTTCAATTTGGCTTCATCTGGCTACTGCATTGGCAAAGAAACCTATTATCAAAAAACCTATTAAGGAGGAGGAAGAGTAACATGGGGAGAGAGATGGGAGAGAAGTTGGAAGGAAAGGGTGAGGGAGAAATAGCTAAAATTAAGGGTGTTTTCAAAGAGCCATATAGAAACCTACTCGTTTATAAGCTTTATACACTTTTCTTTCATTCATTCACTCATTCATTAATTCATATAAAATATTTGTAGTCACCCTACAGAGGTTTATGTTTATCTCAGAAGCTATAGGTTACCAAATGAAAATCCCAGAGTTGTTAGAGGTGTTCCAGAGAGCCCCCAAACAATACAGGCGATTGCAATAGCTTTTGGTTATCACTAGAACTTGATGGTTAAGACCTCTAGCTGACTTTTCCACATACACTGGTCACAAGACATGGAGAAATCAAGTCAATACTGACCAGGAAGCTTCCTCACAGTTGACTAGCTCTCCTAGCACTTAAGATGCTATGTAGGCTGCTAGGAGTAAAAAAAAAAAAAAAAAGAAAATAATCTTACTCAATTTTTAATCCCATGAGCTGCAAAATGACTGAAGAGGCAAGATATGCCCATCAGTGCAATAGTCCACAAACATTATGCCAACCACTTCCCTGATTGGATTTAATACCTGCTCACTGAAGGAATAACAGGCCTGATTGTAGTATTTGGTTTCTGGCCCATACTTTTGGGCCTAGCTCTGAGATTCAGACCCACTCACAGCCCCACTGCCACTTAGCACCAAATAATCACACAAAGGCTTATATTAATTTTATGTTGATTGAAATCATAGGGCCCAGGCATATTGCTAATTAGCTCTTGCTCTTAAACTAACTCATTATTATTATCTTGTTCAGCCATGTGACTCGGTACCTTTCCTCAGCTCAGCATTTCAACTTCTTTCCTCTGCATCTCCTGGCATCTCTGCTCTGTTCTTCCTGTTCCCAGAGTTTTCTTAGTCTGGTAGCCCCACCCACACTTCCTGTGTGCCTTTGGCCAGTCAACATTTTTATTAAACCAGTAGGCGGGACAATTATTTTACAATGCAACAACATAATCCCACTACACCTGGTACTATAAATCCAACCAAGAACTCATGGTTAGAGAGCTCACAAGCCCCAAGAGTAAACCTACTACTATTATTCTGCTAAAGAGGCATAATATCAAACTTCCCTCTAAATCTGCATCTCTACAGCCATAGACTAGTACAACTCTCAGACCCCACCAGAGAAGATACTACATACACTGAACAGTGGTTATCACAGAAACCCAGTCTTGCTACTATAAGTTATAAGTGACTATAACATGCTTAACTATAAATGGGACATTTATACCACACTCTTTTCAAAGCTCAGGGAACATCATGGAAATGGTTGGAAACACCGGAACAGCCAGAAGTCTTGGAGGACCAAAACAAAACAGTGTTCTCTGGTCATGACAGCACCATTACACTCAGGAGCTCACATCAGCTGCCATTGTCCCAACAACATTAAGCCAGTCAACATTCCAGCACAGAGTGGGAAGATGTGCATGGGCCATGACCCCTAACTGGGGAGCTCTAGATAGCTGATATCTTCGAGAGAAAGGGTTTTTAAGGGCATGTTGGCCCCACTCCAGACTAGTTGAGGGACAAGAGAGGGCAGCAGGGGAAAGTGATGGTATGAGAAAAGTATATGGTAGACATGCACGAAATTATCATGATGAAACCCATCACTTTGTATAATGAGAATACTCTAATTTTTAAAATGTATAATAAAGTGAGAGTGAAATACTATTTCTTAAGTGTCTATGATAGACAATATAATTCAATGTTTCCTGGTGACAGAAAACTGTTCTAATTTGGATCTGAAATGTCATCCAAATGTCTGTGGTTGGAGGTGTGCTCTCCAGCTAGTGAGCTATTGGGAGAGGGAAGGGAAAACAGTTCAAAGGAAACAAAGGTGAGCTCTGTGAACTGCTGGGGGCACTGACAGAGGTGAGCTCATGGCCATGGAAATAGAAGGTGGGGGGATGTAAGCATGTGAGAAGAGAGGAGTTCTCATGAACCTGAATGGACACATGTCTTTCCGTTCGGTAGAAAGCTGCAGGCAGGGGAAATGGATGCCTTTTGTTCGGTTTAATGGAAAAGGGGGCTTCTTTAATATTTTTATCTGAAATATTTCCATACAATATATTTTGATCATATTTTCCCCTCTATTCACTTCCCCTAGTTCTCTCCACATGGTTTATCATAGTCATTGTGAAAGAAATTAACACTTAAGGAGAAAAGCCAGATGGCACCCTGCCTAGAAAAAGTGGGAAGAGAGGACAGTGGAATAGGTTTTAGCAGCAGAACACCTGCATGGGGATAGCCAGGCCTGGCACAGACTGCTGGGCCACCAGACATGCTCTCACTCATGCCTTCTGGTCACCTCTTGTCTTTCACACAGCCTGAGCAGACATCACAGCTCCACCAGGGGAAAAATGTTAATAAATGGACAAGTAACGCTTTCCTTCTGGAGTCTCCAGCCCCTCTGCATACAAAGCATCGCTTCTGGACATGCTCACTCAGAGCCCTCAGCCTGGCACTGAACCCACAGCCAACACAGAGATGCAAACAGAGTCCAGTGCTCCTGTAGCGGCCACAGAAATAAACCTGGGATCAATGTGCTCATTGGGGAATAAGTTGGATAGTTCAGAACTTGTGATCTTTTCATTAGACTAAAACAAACATCCCAACCTGCAAAAAGAAGCAATTTCCTCCTTTCAGCTTTGCATTCAAGTAGAAGAGGTGTGTGAGTGTCTCTTTGTCTAGTGCAAGACTCTGTGAGCACTCAGTTCATGGTCAGAGAAGCATGCCCTTGCCCTTCTGAAAGAACTCACATATAGCTCAGACCACTCCACACTACCAGAACAATGGAGAAGCCCTCTCAGAAGTCTGTTCTACAGGAGAGCAGTCTTTCCTGCTTCAGCAAGGCAGGTTGCAATAAAGAAACAAGACCTGCACAAAAGGCTGGTTTTAACACATTAGGCTTTTGACCATGTTATTTTATAGAGAAGTAACCTCTCTGTGACTTAAATAAGTATAATCTCTTTTATAAGTTTCAAAGGAAATACAAGCTTATCATAGCTACAAAACCATTGGAGGGGCCTAAATGTGTTCTTGGGATCATGTCCATTGTGGGGTAATAATACCAGTAGATAAAGCCCATGGCTTGTGTAAGTCAGTCTAGTAGTGTTCTTGGGGCTTCACAGCTGCCCAGTGGGTAGGGGCTTATTGTTGGGGTTCTGACTACCACAGCCCCCCTGCACTTACCCTTTATACCAGACCATCTCCCATGAGGGTATACTGAGGAGAAAGACAAGACCAGGGTCCTCCAAAAAATCATCATGTAAAGACAGTCCACCTGATTTGATGGCCTTAAGTGATAACAAGGCCTGTGGATTCCAGCTTCCAAAGCCTTCTGGAACCCACAGTGTCCATAATTACTGAGTTTATCACTGTTTTACTTATTACTCTTACCCAGGATGGTAGATAAGGTAAGGCATTTCCAGACAGATATAAGACAGTCACATTTAAAGAAGTTCAGCTGATAAAATGCAATTATCTGTTCCTTCATGGGCCATGTTTACAGAGCCAGATATCTAATTCTGCTGCTTTGATTGTTTCTGACAATAAAAAGACATTAAAGCTATCATTAAATTTTCTGGAGTTCTGTCAAGCAACTGTATGTTCTAATTAATTGATGTGTTTGTATTACACATACCCCAGCTACAGGTAGATAGGTGTCCTCTTCACTCCACAGGGTTTTGTGATACACAACTCACTGAATCTGAAGCTCACCAATTGAGCTCCAGTGGGTGACCAGCAAGCTCAGGGGTCTGACTGTCTGCCTCTACTACACTGTATTACAACATCCACCACCGTGCCTGCTCGTTCATTCACACAGGTGCAACCAATCCTAACCAGGCTAGTTCCTCATACTTAAAAAAAAAAAAAAAAAAAAAAAAAAAAAAAAAAAAAAAAAAAAAAAAAAAAAAAAAAAAAAAAAAAAAAAAAAAAAAAAAAAAAAAAAAAAAAAAAAAAAAAAAAAAAAAACCACAGAGCCAGGGCTGCAATTCTTGAAAGTGTACAGAGCTCCTAAGCCTGGGGCTGCATATCTTACTGTGTATCGATTATTAGAATAAATGTTTCTTTGGACCTCATGCCCTGAGCCATAGTTTAGGAAAAGGTATTTCCACTATGTATTTCTAGTTACAGCCTCTGTTCAAAGTTTTGGTATTCATGCAGACAATGGTGTGATCATGGGATGCTTGTGAAATTGTGTCACTACAAGAAGCAGTATGGAGGGCCATATTCCCTCCCCTTTAAATCTGCTTTCTTTTGTTTCGTAAATCCCTCATGCATTTTTTTAATTACCCTTCTTAACACTTGTCATTTTTTAAATCCTGTTTTTACAGTCGAGGTCATTTTGGATAATGAAGTTGTTCAGTCCAAAACCAGCACTGAAGCACTCATTGTGCTCACTAGGGGAACTGAACCTGTGTATTGGAAAGAGATCTGAATTCCTTCCTTCTCTCCAACTTCCAGGACTGCAGTTTAAACTTAAGGCCCATTTCAATGCTAGTCATGTGCTCTACCATTGAGCTACATTCCCAGTCTTATTATTTATTCATTTGAACAAAACATTTACTGGAAGTGTGTTCCTGGAGTTGTGGGGATCACAGCCTAGGTCCTACAGTCTTAACACACTAGGCTCAGGCATGTTCTCAAGCAATTACAGAGACAATAGAAAAAAGCAGAGAAAGGAAGTTTATCTAATGGGAAAAGGCCCAAAGAGGCCCAATAACCCTCACCCACCCCCAGTCCATCTTCAGGGATCTGACGTGAATAGAATATACGCAGGCAATATCTTGCCTTCTTTGAATAGAAGGCAAGAGGTTTATGCATAACTAAGCTGTCCTATGCAGTTTTTTCCACACAGAGTCAACCCATCCTCATCCGGTTCCTCTCTCTGACAAGTTGTCAGAACTGTGTGAAATCTCATCCCATAAGACAAACTCCCCCGCTGACTGGCACCAGCTTTGGCCTTTTCCCTCTCCTAGCAGGAGATTTCTGTGGAAATTCAAACATCTTAGGTAGGGTCCATTGTTTCAATGGTTTGGTAGGCAAAGCAGGGAGCACAGGAGTCTTTAGAATGTCTTCATTCCAAAATCAGCATAGCTAAAAAGCAAAGATCTGTCCCAAATGATGTCAATCTGACGTCACCACCAGTAAAAGTCTAGGGGTAAAGTACCTGGAATGAAAAGATGGTTGTTCTGTGAATCTGGAAAGGCAGTTCATCCCTCAGATAGCTGCAAAGCTCCTCCTCCCCTCGTTGCTCTGTGGAACCAACATTGGAATTCCTAAGCGAGCATGCTGTTTGCCTCTCTCCAGCTGGCAAAGAGCCGCAATAAACGTGCTCTCACATCCTTTGTCTTCCACACTTAGCCTCTTTTTTCTCTGCTGCTCAAGCTGATTCTGGAGCTTCTGGAAGAATTCTTCCCTTCTGCTGTCACTCTTGCGTCCAAGCCTACAGTCAAGGTCCCCAGGAATTGGTTTCACCTTGATTGTAGGCTTGCAGGCTGGCTAAGCATCCTGAGAGGTAGCTCTTTAATCTTATCAGCAGGAGTGAGAGATTTCCCAGCATAAAGCAGCAAGAGCCTTGTCCATAGTTCCAAGTGTAATCTAGGAGAAGTGTGGAAAATAGCAGTGTGATAAGGATGCCAGGATTTACTGAGATCCAGTCTTATTACAGCTGTTCTTCTCCTTGGGGAGACACTGCTTCCCCAGGAAAATCACATCTCCTGTCATTCTCTAATCAGCTAGCTAATCTTTTGAGTGCTGATTTTAGTTCTTGTCATTTATTGATCAATGAGCATCTATTATGGGCAAACATTCTTTCCAAACACAATCTGGGGAATGGAGAGACAGCCAGATGGTTAAGAGTACATGCTTCCCCTGCGGAGGACTGAGCTCCGTTCCTAATACCCTTGTCAGATGGTTCACAACTGCCTAAAATTCCAGCTCTAGGGGATCTGCCACCCTCTTCTGGTCTTCATTCATGTGCATATACCACCACCCAGACACATGCATCATTTTTTAAACAAATCCACCCCCCTCCCTTCCTCCCCAACACACAAGATCTGAGATCCCTTTCAGAGTAGGAGGCTTCCAGTTGGAGTCCCCAAGACATGCTGGTCTCAACCTCCCCTACTACCTCTACATTCCAAGTACTAGAAGTACAGGTGTGAACCATCACATCTGGTTTTTGTGGTGCTGAGTATCAGACTCAAGGCTTCATGCAGCTAGGAAAACATTTTACCAACTGCTCTACCATGTTTTAATGTGAATATTTTTAAAGCATGCATACATACATACATACATACATACATAAGTTGTGTTTGCTCCAATCCTTGCCTAAATCACCAGAAACTTCTTGTATGTCCAGACACTTGAGTTTGCTGATAGTTTTCCAGGTGCACCCTGCACCTTCAGTCTTCTAGAAGCTTCCCTCTGCCTACAGAAGAACAATGACTAGGGTAATTGCCTCAAAGAATATATAATTCTTGCCTCAATTTAACCAATTCTATTTCCAAAAACTCAAAGTCATACTCTTCTTACTACTAAGCAAGGTTTCAGTTTCACATTTTCATGAGGCCCCAGTATCCATGGACACTGGCTCCAAGATCAAAGCAGGTACCACATTACACAGATGCTCAAATTCCTTATATAAAATGATAAGTATTTGAACATAACCTACACAAGCCTCCTATGTACTTTAGCTCATCTCTTTATTAATTACAGTATCTATTAATTGTTATGTTGAAAATCATCATGCCGTATTGTTTAAGATATAGTAACCCAAAATAGAAATCTGTGCATGTTCAGTGCTTACACAAATTTTTCCCACATATTTTTCACCCACAGTTGGCTGACTCTATAAATGTAGGACTCAGTGATACAGAAGCTGACAGTATTTTTTATAGATTTTGGACTGACATCTGTACCAGACTCAAAGCTCACTAAATGAAACAACTGTCTCTAACTGGTTCATTCTCCTGTCCCAAGCTGCTAGCCTCACACACTCTAATTACTATGTCCCCTAACATGGTACCCACAGAAAAATTTAATCAGCAGTATAAAAATTCCCCAATGTCTTTCAGCTCACAAAACTGTGGACTCTGGGTTCTCAGGCCTGCTTTGTTTAGAGAAGGTCTGCATGGATCTGATGCAGACACTGGATCTCTATAAAACAGTTGATATTGAAAGGAAACATTGTACTTATAAAGTGTGTAAAGATCAAATGTATTTATTGTGTGTGTGTATATATATGAGTGCATGCAGATGCACATGTACCATTGTAGAAAGGCCTCCAAGCATCCATGAGTCCCTTGTATGACACAGCAATTCAAAAAGGTTTAAAAGCTACTCCTTGAGAGAAATGGTTACACAGAAAAACAGGCACAGGGAACACATGTCTGTAACTGTGTCCACATCTAAACCAAATAGTCAGAGGACTTAGATTTTCTCCCTGCCCTACATACAAGTCTTCATTTTCCTAAAGCATTATAGTGTCCAGTAACTGTGGATTCACTGATAAAAGATGCTTTGAAGAGGCCCTGGCCCATGGAAAAGCAGACTGCGTATGTTTTGATGACCTTTCTTTTCTTTACTTCTCTCTCTCTTTCTCTCTCTCTTTCTCTCTCTCTTTCTCTCTCTCTCTCTCTCTCTCTCTCTCTCTCTCTCTCTCTCTCTCTCGTGTGTGTGTGTGTGTGTGTGTGTGTGTGTGTGTGTGTGTGTGTGTATGTGTGTGTGTGTTTGACCTATGCTTGCATGTATGCACAGAGGCCAGAGGTCAGCCTCACCATTGTTCTCCAGATACTGTTCCACCCTGCTTCTGAGACAAGGGTGGTAAGGAGCTCACTGAGCCATAGGCTAGGATGCTCAGCCAGTGAGTTCTAGGGAATCCTGCCTATCTTATCATCTCCTTAGTTCTGGGATTGCTGCTAAGCACCGCCATGCTCTGCTTTCCTTGGTGTGGACTCTGGATGGATCTTGGGTCCTAGGCTTGCACAGCCATTCCTTTACCAACTGAAGGATCCCCCCAGCCTGATTTTCTCTCTTGAGTACTTAGATAGTGACTGCAGTTATTTTCCTCAAGGGATATAGCAAACATGGCTGTCAACAGTAGCCCTTGACCTCCCGACATTATCAGTCCCCTTCTTCCTTGATGGGGGTGCTCTACCTGGCTTGCAATAGAGCATCCCAGCCTAGCATACATATCAATGTTCATGGTTACAGGCAGAGTGCATCCTGGTTACCAGGCTGCTCCCCTCCAGACCCTCAGCTCACACGGATGACTGACAAGCAGTCTGGCAGGACAACAGCAATGTTGCAAAAGGTCCATCCAGGCCCCTCTTCTCTGCTGCACTTAGGTGACCCTTTGCTCCGTGTCTGGGATGCTTGGTGGGAGCATAATTTTTTTCTTTGATTAGGTTATGGCTGCGAGTTTTCTCTCACTCTTTCTAAAAAACAATTCAAAAACATCTTTAGTTTAAAGATCTTATTACCCCATTTTTATCTTCAACTGTTCCCATCTTAGACCTCCTCACGTGAACCTGGAGATAAGCCTGTTCTCACATCTGCTGCAGGAGGCAAGGGGAAGGAACTTATAACCACCTAATCTGACCATCAGGGTTTTAACTTCCACCATCGAACAGGAGAGGAGAAATGAAGCAATGAACAGGCCACGTAGCCCCTAAACGGCCTCCCTCCTCCCAAACTGAGATCCAATAGCAATTTAGTTTTATCTGTCTAGAAAATCATTATTTGAAGACTTGAAAAGGTCAAGAGAGTCTCAGTTTTCACTTCTTAGGCTTTCATCTGCAGCACAAAGAGCTAGAGAAGGCTGACAAGCACGGGGCTAATTTGGTTCACTCAAGCGCCCACAGGGAAAATATTCAGATTGTCTCAACGAGGATCAGATGGAATCCATAATTCATGGCACACTCTGTCTTTCTCTGCTGGTAAAACACCCGCCTCCAAGATAAAAATAAGTGTGGTGAGCTCTGGATGGAGAGGAATAGAAAGTGTAAAACATGAGTGCTGGGGAGAGGGCTCAGTCAGGAATCTGCTTGCTATGAAAGCAGGAGGCTCTGGGTTCAGATCCCCAACTGCCTCACAATAGTAGTCAGCCATGACATGACAGCCTGTGTCTGTAAAGCCAAGACTGGCAAGGCACATACAGAAATCTCAAGAGCTTGCTGACAAGCCACCACAGTCAAACCATTGCACTCCAGTTTTGGTGAGGGACCTTATCTCAAAAAATAACGCAGGAAGCAACTGAGGACAATAGCTGATGTTGACACCTGCACACACATGAACACATGCATAACACACAAATGTAAAACGTTCTTCTCTATCTTCAGACTTGGAACAACTACTGAGCACAGGATGTATGCTAGACACTTCAAGTCTCTGTCTCAAGTTTAACCCTCAAAGAGCCAGAAAGCCTAGAGACTCAAATGAGTAAACCAAAACCTAGAGAACTAACAGTCATAGAAGCAAGGGTGTGGCCCATAGCAAGCATGCCATGAAGCATTCCAGGGTTAGAAGTACTCAATAAAAGGGCTACAGATGTAATGAGAAACCAGCCTGCCTGTACCTTAGGCTTAAAAGACAAACGAGGCTCATTCATGTTTATTATGAAACCTGTTTCTCAAGCGTGGTGATATGCATCACCTCTAACCATAGTTACAAATGGCTCTGACCTTCTTGTTCCATGAAATGGCAACCATACCTTTATTTCAAAAGGTTATTATGACCACCTGTTATAACCATCTTGCAACCTTACCTTTCTTTCAAAAGGTCGTTATGACCACCTTGTTATGACTACCTTATGACCACCTTGTTGTAGGGAGTTCCAAGCAGGTTCTCTTTTTTAAAAACATGAGGTGTTATTTGATACCTGTGAAGCAATAACACCCAAGGTTGTCCTCTGCCCTCTACATGCATGTACATAAGTTAGCATGAAGAACATAGGAGGTATGGCCCTTACTCCCTGGGTCCAAGTCTTTCTCTCTCTCTCCCTCCCTTCCTTCATTCCCTTCCTTTTGAGACAGGGTCTCTTTCTATATATCCCTGGCTGTACCACGCCCTAAAGGTGGCCCTGGTTTCCGCCTTCCACCTTTCTCAATGGTGAGTGCTCTCGGGAGTAAACAACTCCTTATTGGCTGTAGGCGAGGATGGTGCTTGCTTCTGGTGCCTCGGGACCTATGGGCAATGTCTACGTGGCTTACCAGGATTGGAAGCCCAGAGGGTATTTAGCCACGAGCGGACTCCCCTCCCCCCCCCCGGGTCATTCCTCGTTCGTGAGAGAGTATGTGAGAGAGTGAGTCATTCGTCATATGTCTGAGAGTGAGAGTGAGTGAGTGAGAGATAAGAAGATAATTAAAGGCCCGAATAAACTGCAAAGAGAAGGATCCGGTGTTGCGTGCTCCTTGCGGGATGAGGTGGCGCGCAACACCTTGTTATGACCATCTTATGACCACCTTGTTATAATATGTCTTTGTTTCAGAAGGTCATTATGACTAGTTTGATATGCTTATGCTTTACTCCTGTAACCCTGCCTATTTTGCCTGCTAAATCTCCCATCTTCCATTTGGAAACTCCTGAGATATAAAAATATTATCTTCCTCACACCCAATGCTGATCTCTAAAACCCTACCTTAGGAAGAGGCAGCCTACGTACATGAATAAAAACGTGCATTAATTAATTTGGTCATGATGATTTGGGTTTGTGGGTTTGCTCCTTAAATCTTCGAAATTAATAGTAATTTAGTGGTAGAGCACCTGCCTAACATGTTCTATGCTCTAGATTCAATCCACAGTACTTGTAGGAATAAAAAAGGTTAATTTTGAAACAGTAGAATATTAAAAAAAAACCTCCTCTGCAGAGCATGAAAACACATGGCTATGGTGATATATTGTATATTTAATAAAATCACCCTGGAATATCAGAGGACAGAATCACCCACAGTCAAACCATGAGGGTCAAAGAGTGGTGACTCATGCCTTTAATCCCAGCACAGGGATGACAAAGTGGTGACCTAGGCCTTTAATCTCATCACTGGAGAGACAGAGATCTTTCAGGATTTCTGTGAGTTCAAGGCCTAACTACCAAACTGCACACCTTTAATCCTAACTCTAACATTATGATGTAGAGTTGAATCTGGAAGTGAAACAACTGGGCAGGAAAGATATTTAAGGCAGGTGTAGACAGATATTTAGGCATTCTGTAGGAGTAACCAGCCAGGCTGAGGACTCTTAAAAATAGCATTAACCTATTCAGCCTGAGGAGTTTGTTGGGTGAGAATTGACTGTGGTCTGTTTCCTCTCTCTGATACTCCAGTCTGGTTTTGTTAAATATAAAATATATCACCACACATGCCTGTAGTCCAGGCACTTAGTCAGCATTATCCTCGTCTGCATAGTAAGTTTGGGGCTACCTTGAACTAGAGACCCACAGCATAGAAGAAAACTTTCTTCTCTGCTGGTGCAGGAGAAAAAGCAATACCCATTGAGAGACTGGCAGCAGGGGATGGACAGACAGCACAGTAACTATAGATACCTGCCACTGTTGAGGTTACACCAAGAAGTGGCCCAAACATTGAATATGAATGGTACAGAATAAGCATTTCTATTCCAGAAAAGAAGACTGGGGCATAATATGGTGGGAAAAAAAATCCTGCAGCTCAATGCACAGCATCTAGAATCTTCTGGGAGCCAACGCCTCTGCTACAAGGACAATGAGTAAAGCTCTGAAAGTGTGTGGTCACTCCAGATGGAAAATACATAAAGAGAAGCAGAGAGCTTGCCTCAGCACTGTAGGGAAAAGCACAAAGTGACAGCCAGGGGCAGGTGGAGAACAGGGTAACTAAGAAGATAACTATTAAGATAATGTCAGGCTATGATTGGTATCATCTGATATTTGTACATCTTAAAAACCCTGGAAGCCAGATGTGGTAATGCATGCCTTTAATTCCAGCACTCAGGAGATAAAGGCAGGAGGATCTCTGTAAATTCAATGCCTACCTGGTCTACATAGTGAATTTGAGGACAGCCAGGGATATATAGAAAGAGACCCTGTCTCAAAAGGAAGGGAATGAAGGAAGGGAGGGAGAGAGAGAGAAAGACTTGGACCCAGGGAGTAAGGGCCATACCTCCTAGGTTCTTCATGCTAACTTATGTACATGCATGTAGAGGGCAGAGGACAACCTTGGGTGTTATTGCTTCACAGGTATCAAATAACACCTCATGTTTTTAAAAAAGAGAACCTGCTTGGAACTCAATAAATAGGCTAGGCTGGCTGGACAGTGAGCCCCAGGGATCCTCCCATCTCTGACTCCCCAGGGCTGTGATTAGAGACACACACCACCATGCCCAGCTTTACTATGGGTAATTGTCCTCTTGCTTGTTCAGCAAACACTTTCCCAACTGGGCCATCTCCCCAGCCCAGGAACAGATTCTTTGCATCTACAAAATAAATACATGAGGATCTGACACCAGAGCTCCTCTCCATCTGGTGGCATATGGACATCGTGTGCCCCAGGAAGTGTTATTTTTCTGTCCTCTTCAGCCCAAGGCCAGTTGTTGCAGAGTTAGTAGCAATGCCCATGACCCAAAGCCTGCTGGACTGAATCAAATGACCCAGCCCTTTACTTTTGACCCAGGCGTTTCTGCCCTTCTGCAGAGCCTGCTGTAAAGAATGTGGACCGTGCGCTTTCCCCTCATCCTTGCTTGAGCACCATCAAAAGCTTTCCCAGGTATCCCTGCAGATATGGCATGACCTCTCTCTTGGGGAAATGTAACTAATAGAAATTCTTCCTTCAATGCCATTGGCCTTTGCATAGTGAATTGGTCACCTTTGCAAATTAATACCCAAGTATAGCTCACAGTCCAGAAAACATTTAATCTTCAAACGGAAATTTACCTTCACAACATCCTTCTCCAGTCCAAGATTACAGGTAACCCCTTAGCTATGAATAGCACACACAAAAAGACATAAAATCAGCTTTCTGTTTCCTGAGACAGATAATGCATTTCTAATCAACTTCTACACTTTTAAGTAGCAACCTGAATAGAACATCTTAAAAGATTATACACCATCATAATTAATTACAGCAGGTTCAGAAGAGTCACAGACTAGAAAGTAAGCAAAACAAGTGTTTCTGTTATTTGTTAGACATAACATATAAAATTTTGTGGATTAGCTTCAGCTTTGAGGAAATGCAAACTGATAAATGATATGGGTCTGGAGAGATGGCTCAGTGGTTAAAAACATGCATCACTCTTGCAGAACATGTGAGTTTGGCTCCCAGCACCCACATCCTGCAGCTCACAAGTGTGGAAACTCCAGATCCTGGAAATCCAATGTCCTCTTATGGCCTCTGAGGATACTGCACTATTGTGCACAAACATACACATAGACAAACAATTCAAAATAAAATATTTTTAAATAGATACTGAGGAAGTATCTGAAGGCTTGGCTCAGTGGCTAAAGCATTTACTGCACAAGGGTAAGGACCAGAGTTCCGATCCACAGAATCCACATAAATCCCAGGTGAATGTGGTGGCCAACTGCAATCCCAGATCATGAGAGGCAGAGACAGGGTATCCCCATAGAAAGCTGCTAGCCAGACTAGCCATATCTGTGAGCTCTGAGGTCAACTGAGAAAGCCTTCCTTGATATAGAAAGTGGAAAGCTTTCAAGGAAGACACATTGGTTAACTTGTGGCCATCACATACACGTTCATCCTACATAGGTGAACATACATATATACACAGGCAAACCACATACGCATATACAGTGAGAAAAAATTAAAAATAAATTTTAAGGAAAGAAAAATGTTGCAATAAGTGAACACATGTGACATAACATGTGAGATCCTGACACAAACAAGTGGGACAGCAAAGGTAAGAGGAGGAAGCCATCAAAGAATGATCGGCTATACGGGCAGACATCTTGATGTGGCATAATGAACAACCAGTTCTCCTTCCTCAAGGGGAAAGAAACATTCAGATATTTGAGTGGGGCACCTCCACACATATGCCTTGGCAAGCAGGTACACATCCTGACACATTCGCAACAGATTTTTAAACTAGAAAAACAGCTCTAAATTAACCTAAGAATAGCTCATTTTAACAGTAGTATCTATTATCTCAGGTATCTGAGGATGTGCAAGCTGCTTGCCTGGAGAAGCTTGGCTCAGAGTCTCTCAGGACAAACAGAATTATCAAGATGCCAACAGGGCTACAATCATCTGGAGGAGCCACTTCCAAAGTGCATCATTCACTCTTGAGAGAGGACAGTTCATGTCACACACACCACTCCAAAGAGTCCCTGTGATGTGTCAGCTGACATGCTCCAGAGTGAACAATGAGAGGGACGTCGGGGAGAGGAGACTACCTTTTATTTATGACCTTGTTCATATTGCAGAGGCATATGCTATTACCATGACTCCTGGCTTACTCTGATCTTTATTAGAAAATGGCTCAATATAGCTCATACTTAGAGAAAGAGGGAGGATTCTGAGGGAGGATTAAAACCCACCTTTTGAAAATTGAAAAGTTAAAGAATTGGGGACAGACATTTAAGGAACAGTTTCCAAATATAACGATGCCTGTGGGCTTCAGATCTCTGCATCCTGCCAGTCTTCCTGGATTCCAGCACATTTGACCTTCAGTAATGAGTGACAAGATGCAAAACCTACCACAGGAGTGTCCAGGAGTTCACCCAATAAAACACAAAGAAAGGGGGGATCCAAGAGCTGCAGCATAAAAGCCAACTGCACCTCTAGAGTCTCCTAGTTAAACCTACTACAGTGCAAGCTGGGAAATGGCTCAGTCAGCATGCCTTTGACCTGAGTGTGACCCCAGAACCCACATGAGAAATTGTGACATGTTGGCATGTACTTGTGATGCCAGTGCTGGGGAGCCAGCCTAGATGATCTGACGAGTTCCAGGCCAGTAAGAGACTCAAAAGAAGAAATGGCAGTATCATAAGGAATGATACGTGAGGTGAGCTCTGGCCTCCATATATATGTGCACACATATGCAAACCAACACATGCACACATGTACACACACACACACAAACATTACACTAGAAGAGATAGATGTTTCTACAATTCTTCTTGCTTAAAATGCAATAACAACAAAACTGTGAGAGATAAATAGAAAACAGACAATAGTGACGGCGAATGTACTAGGGCATCCAGGGGACTTTGAAGTGAAGACTCCTCAAGGCCTCCAGTAAGGTCAACATCCTTGTTTGTTACAGCAGAGAATGACAAGGCATCGGAGCTGTGCGGTGAAAGGCAAAAACACATGCTAGACAGAAAATGTCAGTTTTTGTGGAGTAAAAATATTTAGAACTATTGATAAAGACCAAAGTTCAAAGTGCTTCCAAACCGAAATGCACATGGTATTTGTTTTTAAAATCGCACGTTATTTGCAGTTCAAACTGAACTGTTGATAACATACTTCGGCTCCAAGAAATTGATTCTCACACATTTACCTACAGCTTCTGCTGTTTTATGAGCTTCCGGTAAAGGCAGCATCTGCCTTTTCCTTGTCTTTTACACATTCATCTGCTGGTCTCAGATAAAGCTGATCACAGCTTTCATTCTTTCCTCGTGCAGAAGTATAAGCAAGCCCTGCACACATGCTGAGGCAACCTATACATTTCCAGGATCTATACAATTCTTCCATATGTTCCTGGACTCCTTGGTGTGGTACAGAAACAGTGCAAATCATGCTTCATTAAAACTACAATTTTTTTTTGGTAGGGTGGTCATATAAGAGTGACCTAGAATGTCATTCTTCTACTTTCTGGGATGAAACTCTGTAGCATCCTCCACATTAGTTACTGTTTAAAAATGTACCAAGAAAGGGGTTGAGGAGACAGCCCAGCCCTAACATACTTGCTGCACAAGCATGGGGACCTGAGTCCTGCCCCATAGAGGCCAAGTGAAAAGGCAGGAGCAGTAGCGCACAACAAAGCAGGAACAGGAAGATCCCCAGCCTTAAGAGCCAGGGGAAAAAATGTCAACAAGCTACAGGTTTGATGGAAGACGCTGTATCATAAAGTAAGATGCTGAGGAGACACTCCAATGGGCATAAAGACCTGAGTTCAGATCCACTCATCCATGGAAAAAGACCAGGCTAGACAGCACTACAAACCCCGGGGCTAGCAGGGGTAGGGTACATGGAGATGAAGGAAGAAGGGGTCTTGGAGTTTAGTGGCCAGCCAGTGTAGCTAATCTATGAGCTCTAGGTTCAGTGAGAGACCCTGTCTCAAGACACAGAGGGCAACTGAAGATATCACTATATCACTTCTGGTCTCCACATGCATGTTCATGTACACACACACACACATACACACACAATGTAACTAGAGAAAAAAAAAAACTTCCTAACCTCTGAATAAGCCTGGAGATTGTTGTTTTGTATGTCTCTGAGTGGTTTTTCAGGAATGCTTGTTTCAACTTCAGCAAATGCTTGGGAGATATGAGAAGACATATCCTAGTTTGTCTCTGTAGTTTGTTCAGATTTATAAGTGTCAGATTTTACCAAGCAACGACAACATACAACTTAGAACATATAATTCTCATGTTAAAAGTGCCCAGAAGCTGGTGAACACTTCCGCAACTCCAGACTCAGAAGCCATCAGGTATTGACCCCATTCCTCAGTGTGACCACCTGGTGACAGGAAGTCATTCTGTGCCTCCATGCCTCCCTCATTTCTCATTGCTGCACAGACACAGGCTAATTTTCAACTTTTCCTTGATATATCTTCAGGATTGTTCATGTGTGTTCTTGCTGTGTGGCCAAATGCCAGACCCCATGCAACACTTTAGAAGATGCTCTTGTCCCACTGACTGCCAGTTCCTGGGAAATCATGTCTCCCCTTCTCAGCCTCACTGAGGCCATTATAAACAACATGTTCAAAGTGAGGACCTCACATCCTCCTCTTCAGATAAGGAAAGCTAGTACCACTCATTTTTATAGCCCCCAGCAGGACATAGCCTGAGGCTGCTCTTTGGCTTGGCTTTTCTCTTGCCTGCCCACAGGCCCCTTCTCTCACCCACCACCTCCTCTTGGCCCCTCTTCTTTTTATTTATTCATTTGGAGTTAGGAGGGTTTATATGTGTACATGTTCATATGTATGTCAGTGCATGTGTATGAATGTGGGGGGTGGGGAGCCAGAGGACAACCTCACATTTCCAAGCACTGTCCACCTTTTCTTAAAGACAGGGTCTCTTTCTCACTGGCCCAAAACTCACTAAGTAGACTAGAAGGCTTGACTGGCTGGCTGGTGAGCCTCAGGACTCCACCCCTCCAGCACTAGGTTGCCAGCCAGCATCTCCCTATCTAGTTTGTTTGCTTTTGATATGGATTTTGAGGATCACACTCAAGTCCTTATGATAACAAGGGAATCACTCTGCCCAGGGAACTTGACCCCCCAATCATGTGACTTTCCTTATAAAGCACTTGCCAGCAAATTGTTATCTCTGGGTCAGTTTGTGTCTGTGGAATGTGATGTAAGATACCTAAACCCTGAAAGGCAACCAAGCTAATAAATACTCTTACAAGTACTTATATCTAGAAGGTGCCAACAAGAGTCTTTAAGATAAGACTTTTTGCCCTTGACATCTTAGAGATGACAGGACAAATAACCTAGTTACTACTGATTATTGCCATGATCTTCTGACACCCTCTATGCTTGACACCCAAACTACTGATTCTGGTCTCCAGATGGGAGGATCCAGGAAGGGGCCATCATTTGGTATTTGTATCAACCAGGAAAGATAATGTTAGGCCATCTCAGCAAGCAATTCCCAATGTAGCTCATATCATTATCAATACAACAATAAATGTTTATTTCAACATTATAAACAAAATTACCTTGGATCAACCCAACTCTACCCTTAACTGCTTACAACACTCAAAAATAACTTGACATGGCATTTGAGATAAAGGGCAGCTGGTCAGAATTTCTGTTGAATGACAAGAATTTCTCTGAGGAAACACAACACAACACACACACACACACACACACACACACACACACTCCTGCACACATACTCACACATGACTACTCATAAAGAGCTCATGACAGACCAAAAAATGGATATCACCAAAGTCTAACTTGGTGAACCAATAAGTTTTATTGGGCTGACTTACAGAAGTATGAGTGAAGGGAACAGAAATGACTCAGAGACAGCTGCATCACCAAGGCCCACAGCAACATGGATAACACTTCACAAAACCTGGGTACCTGGAGCACACTACACATCCAGCATGCAGATCAATGGGTTGGAATGTGTCCTTTCCCAGTGACTCAGTAGATCAAAATATCTTCCCAGGCAGCTCAACTGGTTTCTGTTTCTTCTAGGCAGCTGGTCTAGTCTCAGAGTCTTCTTAGACTGGCCTATCAGAGAGGCTTCATGACAGCTTGACTGTCTGAGAATGACTCTCAACAGCTTTTAGTATTTACACTTGAGTAAGTGAGAAAGGGCCTAGTGAATCTGATTGTTTTCAGGGACTTCCTGAAGCTCTTTTGAGTTGTTTACTTTCTTTCTTAAGGAGCTTCAGTGCTAGACTGAGAGTTTCAGTCTTGGAGGAAACTGTTACACCCTGGTTTCTCTTAGCACAAGATGACGTCTGACACTTTAAGATGGGGAATCTGTATGGCCTGTTATGAAAACAAGTGTGAGGATGAGAGAGTTCAATTAACAAAGTGTTTTCCTTAAAAGTGTGAAGCCTTAAACTTGATTCTCAGAATAGACATGAAAGCCAGGCATGACTATAGGCTCCTGTAACCCCAGCACTGGAGTAGAGGACTGTAAATAAAAGGAGGTAGATGGTAAGGCAGTCTAGCTACAATAGGAATGTCTAAATTTGGTGAGAAATCCTGCCTTAAAATAGTAGAAGATACCTGACATCAACCTTTGGACTCTACATATGCCTGAAGAATGAGTGCATTCTCATGCTCTGGTTCTCTCTCTGCTCTCTCTCTCTCTCTCTCTCTCTCTCTCTCTCACACACACACACACACACACACACACACACACACACACACACACACACACACACACACACACACACACACACACACACACACGCACACACGCACACACGCACACACACACACGCACAACAAAAAGAAAAGAAAGATATTGCCTTTGGAGAGTGAGACAATAACACAGACAAAAACAATCATTATTTATTTTGATAAGGTGGGATCTACAGAAATGCAAAAGAAAAACATTTGTCTAAATTTATGTGTAAACAGGAAATCTGAAGGTAATTTTCCTGGGTTGCACTTATTTTCTGGGGTGTATTTTACTTTCCTTTGCATTTTTCACAAACATAATCCTGCATTTACTTGAGAAGTAGTGGTTGTCAAGGTCATAGGATGCTGTGTGACACTCTACAGCATATCACGATCAAACAGAACAGTCACATTCTATGTATGCAAAATCCACTATGTCTTACCTCAAGGTTGGCAGCAAAAGCTTTTAAGTTCTAGAACTCTCAATGAAAGGAGGAGCCGTATTGGTTCTTGAACTCCATGATCAACTTCACAACACAAGGGAGATTTATTTGCCCCAGCAGGACAGAGGCCAAGGAATTAGAGACAAACAGGGGAAACAGAGGAGGAGGGAAAGGGGGAAGGGAAGAAAGGAACAGGGTATTTGTCCCAGACAGAGCAAAGGACAGCCTCTAGATACAAGGGAGACACACACAGCACATAGGAAAACGGCTGTTTCTAAAGGTAAAAGGAGAAATCCATTGTTAGGATGAGGTGTTTAATTTTAATTAGGCATGTTAATTAGGTGAGTCAAAGGGGGTTTTGATAGCTGGACTTTAGCGGGCAGCCTCGGGAGAAGGAAGTGACCACATAAGGGACTAGATCTTGATAACTAGTTTTAGGAATATAATCTAATGGTTTTTAGCAAGTCAGAGGAAATAGGGGAGAGGGACACGGCCTGCCAGAGCCATGTTTACCATGCCCAGGCCAGCCAGAGTCCCTTCACTCAGAGTGCTTTGCTCTTCCAGGAAGTTGTTGACTGGCAGAAGAACCTGTTCTCTCTCTCCCTTTCCTCCTTCTCTCCTTCCTCCTCCTCCTCTTCCTGCTGATTCAGGCTCTCTCTCTCTCAAATGTACTATTCTATAAGATCTGTCAGTCACCAAGCAAAATAGACAGACACAGAGTATACACTCACCTGAAAGCAGCCATAGTTGCTCTAATAAAAACAATGGCTTTCTTCTCAAAGCAAATTGTGCTAAACAGTCTCAGAACAGCGGTGGCCTTGGCAATACTGGTCAGTTGGGGACTCCCAATAGACCCACCATGCTGGTTTAGCCATAGAGAGGGAGACAGGGAAAGATATGTTTTAATTTATTCCCATGATTCCTTTACTCTTAGGTATGCAATGCCTCTGAGTACATTACAATAAACATACAAACCCAAAACTTCTGTGCTTCTTATCTCTTAACCCAGAAGGACAAACTTAAGTGTTCTGTGAAGTTTGCTCAATTATAAACAAAAATGAGAACAAGATCAATGGACCAGACCCTCGGCATACTGTTTCTACTGAAAAGAATGCACATATAATTTAAACACAAAGCCAGAAGGTCCTGTTTTTATTTATAATCCACTTGAAAGAGACTGTTTCTATGGCAGCAAGAACTGAGAGGGTTTTTTTCAAAGAAACTATTGAATTGACAAACATCCACTCACCCCATTAAGAGCCTTTTCTTTGATGATATGCAAGAACTGATAAATTGAGGTATATTTGTGTCACAATGTTTGTTCTACAACTTTTCAGAAGATACATGGAGAGAGCTTTTGCTTTCTTCTATAACTGGGTTTCTTCTTAAGTTCTATGTCTGGATTTACAGGCACTCACACAGAAGGGAAGGACAACTGTTAATTATTTCTATTAGACAGAAAGTGGGTGTGTGTGAGGAAGGAGGAAAACAGCAATCTGCCATTGAAACTTTGAAAGAACAGAGTTTAAAGGGGTTCAGAGAGCTGCTGCCATACTGATAAGACAAAAAGTTGCATGATTCATTGTTATTCCTATAATCAAAAGAACAAACATTCAGTCTGTCTTTTCATCACTAGTGAGTGCAATAAGTAGACTCAGCATCATCTGAGTCTGGAAATGTAAACTATAGATTCAGAGATGTTGAGGACCACTCTGCTTCAGCAGGCATAGAGCAATAGTCAGTGCTCTTGTCAGCTGTAACTATGGACTTCATCCAGAGTAAGCTCACCTGAGAAAGAAGTCTCAGTAGAAGTATTGCCCAGATCAGATTGGCCTGTGTTGTAGGGAGCTGCATACAGCCACACCTTAAGATGGCATTGGCCTTGAGCGCTCTCCCTGGTAAAACTCCATATTTGACTAAGGCCAAGGATCTGGCTTGCTTCTGCGTATCTAAGCCTATCGGTGATGCCCACGTGGCTATCTTGGATTGAAAGCCCTGAGGGTATTTCACTAAGAGCAGGCTTCCTCCTGGGGTCGTTCGTCTTTCATGAGAGAGTGGTTGTTCGTCTGAGTGAGTGAGTGAGTGAGTGAGTGAATGAGCTAGTGAGTGAAAGATAGGAAGATATCTGAAAGGCCCAAATAAAGTGCAGAGAGAAGGATCCGGTGTTGCATGTTCCTTGCTGGCCGAGGTGGCGCGTGACACTGTGTGATTAAGGGAAGGTGTGTGTGTATTTGGTCATTAATAGCTGGGCCCATCCCACAATGGGTGGCATCATTCCCTGTGCAAGTGGTTCTGGGCTATCGAAGAAAGATAGCCTAAGTATAAGCCAGAAAAGTGTTCCTCCATGGTTTCTGCTTCAAGTTCTTTCCAACTTCGCTCATTAACTTGGAAACATAAGCCAAATAAATTATTTCTTTCACTAAGTTGCTTTTGGTCAGAGTGTCAGAGCAATGGAATGAGCCTAGAACAGCCACAAAAGACCCAATGGATAGGGAATCAGTCAGTGAAATGTTTGCAAGTACAAGGATGTTCATCCAAATCCCTGACTTAAAAAAAAATTTAAAACAAAAAAATGACCCCAAAAGTAGACTTGGTATCCAAATGCTGGGGAGACTGGTACAAGATGATCTCTGGAATTTACTGGACAGCCAAGAAGCACAATAGCTGTTTTCTCTGACCTTTACAAGTGCATGCTTGCACACACACACACACACACACACACACATTTACTAGTTAGGGACTACTATCCTAGAAGTATTTTGGCTGACACTATCTACAATCTAGCATAATTTAAAAAACAAACAACAACAACCAAAAATAACAGCAGCAGGAGAGGATGTAGACATGAAAGAATGAATAATTCCAAAAAAAAAAAATAATAAGAATTGAGAGGAGACTGGTACTGGCTGTTGTCAGCCTTGACTTCTCTTCCAAGTCAGACCCACATGTCAAACTGATCTATGTAGCAACAATTCTGATTATAATGAAAGAGACACAAAGCCAGATATCGGGGAAAGGTTGAAATATCAGAGAGAGGAAACACCACAGTCAAATCTCACCCAGATATCTTCCAGCTTCCTCAGCCTCGTTCAAGGTCACTTCTCTCTGTGCTGTTTCCTACACGTGCCTTAAATACCCTTCTCGCCAGCTGTATCCCATCCAGGTTAGGATTAAAGGCAGGAGCTACTCTATTTGGTAGTCAGCCTTGAACTTACAGAAACACAGAACGATCTGTCGCTAGAGTTATAGGATTAAAGGTGTAGGTCACCACTCCCAGCCTTCCCTATGCTGGTATTAAAGGTGCCATTGAAGCCCATCTGTTTGGCCTTGTACTCAAAGATCAAGAAATTCCTGAGCTTTCTGCCTAGTTTTTGACTGTGGGTTGATCTCTTGTTATTCCAGGTTTTATTAAACATTTATCACCATAGACCTATGAGGCATCTCCATTTCTATGTACCTCTAACAGTTGAAGCTCACTGCCAAACGGTACTCCATCCTGTACTACATCATCATTCATGTGGCCCATAATCCATCAAGGAGAAAGTCACCTCTCCTCTCCTCGTCAACACCATTTCCTACATTCTTCCCCTCCCCACGGTCACAGAGTTGGTGTCCAGTATCCCACCTTAGGTTCGGTCTGTCACACTGCACAGCACTTTTTGTGTACACAAATGCAGACAAGTTTCCCACGTGTCAGAAGAGTAGGGTGGAAGAAAAAAGCACCAAAATTAACACATAAAAGAAGACAAATAGCAAAGGGAGACTAGTGGTCCCTGACTAAGAACTAATATAAAAGACCGAGCTTGAGAAAAGCCAGGCTCTATCTATAGACAAAGAACAGAAGGGTCGTGAGTCCACCTGAGTCTGCAGCCCAGCATCATTGAGTTTTTACCTGTTGCAGTTCTCCATCCCACTTTATTCTCTGGAATGTTGTTCTCTTCCTTAATCAACTGCTGGTTTCTATCACTATCGTGGTCCAATTCCCTGTTATGAAACACAAGAACCTGGAATTCTTGATGGGTATCCTCTGGACTTTGATATCCACCTATAACAAAGCTATTTATTTCACATTTGCTATCTCTATGGCTCTTCACAATTCTGAGTTTGTATTATCCCCATGTTACAGGTATGAAAATAATATTTTGGAAAAATTAAATGACTTGGAGTGAAGCTGATGTGGTTTGGTTTTGTGTTCTGTTAAAACACACTGTTGAAATCCAATGTTCTGGCTTTATTTCCTTGCTGATCAAAAGCAACTTGAAGAAATGGATCTACTGCAGCCTATAGTACAGCTTCCATCCACCAGCAAGGGAGCTTGAGGCAGGACCCAGAAGGCAGGCCTGCTTGCTATTCCACACAGCATTACCTCAGACTAAGGAACTGACTTCACAGACAGGAAGTAGAGCAGAAACAATGCTGGATATTGCTGGCTGGCTGTTGCATGAGCACGCACTTAGATTTCTTATATAGCTGAGGATCGCCTGCCTAGTGCCAGTGCTGCCCACAGTGGGCTGGGCTCTTCCAAATGAATAAGCAATTTAAACAGCACCTCATAAACATGCCCACAGGGCAGTCTGAGTTAGCTGATTCCTGTCTCAGATTAGTCTGTGTCAGGTTAACAGTGAAAGCCAAGTAGGGCAGCCATACTGATGGAATTAAAAGGCAGGGCCTAGGCAGCTGAGATAACTTCACAATTATTATAAAGCTCTTGCTTTATTATAAATTCACTAGGCTATAAGTGTTGGTATCCTACATTTGTGTCTAATTTTCCAAGAACAAAAGAGGAAGAGGAAGAAAAATGAAGAGGAGAGTGGGGGGAGGAAAGCCAAAGCAAAATTATGTAGAGAACAATCTCAAAGTCCACTCCATTACGGTAGCAAAATTATGTCCCTTACACACAAGGATATCTACCCCCTAGTTCCCACCACCTATGAACATGTCTCCTTATGTGGCAAAATCAGTGTGAGAAGTAGCAGTTTGCTGGCGTACAGGAGGAGCAAGGCAGAGCCAACAACAGTTACAATTTCAGTTTGGAGAAAGAGCTGGCTCCGAGAAGTAAAATGGAGAGTGAAGGAGAAAAATGCTCACTGTCAACCTCTGGCCACCACCCATACCAGCACGCAAACATGTGGACAAGTCCAGAGGCTCAGTGGTTAGAGAGAATAACTAAGAAAATTAAAGAGCTCAAACAAGCAACACGATCTGCCCATGATGAGACCACAAAATCTTGTGACTTGGAAGTGACAGATACAAGCAAGTCATCTATGATGTCATCTCCAGCTTAGGACCGCCTATTATTACATCAAGACCTGATAGAAAAAAAGGGGGACATAGAGAGAAACTGAAAAGCCTAAAGCTGGCAATATTTGTTACTATTTTCATAGTGACATAATGCCTTCATTGTTTTATTATGCTTGCTCGGTCCTTCCAAGCAACTACAGCAGAACACGATATGCTGGATGGTATATGAACAACAGAAATGGGGCCCCTCCCAGTCTACAGCTGAAAGTAAAAGACCAAGACACCAACAGGTCATGTGTCTGGAGACTGGTTCTTTCTAATGGATGGTGCCTTTTTCTGAATTATATCATGGAAGATGTGGAAAATACTCTCTCTTACACACATATCCACACCACACACACACACACACACACCCCACACACACACACATACACCACACACCACACACACCACACACACACACACACCACACACCACACACACACACATACCACACCATACCACACCACACACACACACACACACACACACACACACACACACACACATACACACACACACACACAAGAAAGCATCAATCCCATCCATGGAAAGTCTGGCTTTATGTTCTTTATGCTCTCTCTAATCTCCATTCAAAGGCCCTAATTCCTAATACTATCTCCTTGGGGGACAGAATTTCTACCTGGTAATGTTAAGGGGACACAGCACACATACTCAGTAGTGTCCCTCCAAATGCAACAGGGGTGAGGAGTACATTTTTCTGCCAAGAAGGTGATGCTGTGATGGCTCACATTCATTATAAAGTTGTCAGGATCTGGGGTCATCTAGAGCCAAGCCTCTGGGCAAGGCTCTCTCCCTGTTCTCACCTGTCCTTTCTCTGACTTTGCTCTTCAGGCCCCTGAGTTCTGTACCTCTGTGCTCTCTTCAGTAGTCCTCTTGGAAATGTCTGACACCATCTTATCTCCCTCTGCCAGCTTTGCATCCGGGTTAGGTTGTTTGCTTGGTACTGGGACAAAATGCTTGGTAATCAATTTTAAAGGAGGATTTATTTCGGCTTTCAGTTCAAGGGATATAATCCACTATGGTAGGGTAATCATAGTGTCAGGGGTCTGAGGCAGCTGGTCACCTTGCGTCTACTTTCAGGTAGCAGATAGATGACTCTCCTTTGTATTTAGTCCAGGACCCCAGCTCACCCTAATGAACCTAATCAATGCAATCCTCTACAGCTTAGTTCTGCAACAATGCACATTTCTGTCCAGAAAAGTAAAGGTGGATCATGAATCTATTAATGCAATGAATGTACACATAACTTTCTCTCTCCTAGGCAGGGCTATTACCTTCCACTATCTCCTAAAACTCTCCACATCACCATCTAGGAAAAGGGAATGCTGTATTTTAATATTGCCATGGGCACAGTTTGACCTTTAAATCGCATTATTTAAATATTAATGACATAGCAGGAAAGCAGCCTACTGACAGGTGTTATACAAGTCAGACCAAATAGGATACTAAATCTGAGTGCAGCTTTGAAACTCCCATTAGAGATAATGAGGAATAGACATGTATTTCCACATGCTGTCCTGTCCGGCGCCCAGTCGCTCCACATCCAGTCAGAATAAATTAACTGAACATGGTTTCTGAAGGGAAAGAAATCATCATTCTCTCTTCAAACTGCTACTTAATGACTTCTGCTTCTCTAGTGATGATGACAGGAAAGGGCCTGTTTGTCTCTCGGACTTTGATGTCGAGGCCTTGTGGCTTACTGGAGCTGTGAAGAGAGATTGCTTCTGGGTGTTGTCACGTCATGAAGGGCCCCAGCCTGACTCCTGCCTGCCCTCCTCCTCTGCCTGGCTGACATGGAAGCAACAGGCTCTCTAGGTAACAGGTGAGTCTTCGAGGTGCTCTCAGTAAAAGAGAGAGAGAGAGAGAGAGAGAGAGAGAGAGAGAGAGAGAGAGAGAGAGAGAGAGATATTTAGCAAACCAGATGACTTTCAAAGACTCCAAAGGACGGGAAGTAGTTGTATTGCTATTGCCTCCTGAGAGAAATGTTCCATTAAGCTCAGGAAGCTCCTACAATTTCCAGAATTTACAAGGTGCACCCCTACATGGTTATACTAGCAGAAGCAACTTTTAGAAAAGGGAAACGCTCCAACTGGCCAAGCTGCCTGCAAACCCTACAGAGACTCCTCATGAACACTGGGGTGGGCCTTTTGATGATGCAGCTACCTTTAGCGGTCTGTGCTCCAGTAACTAACCCCTCACCCACACTTCTATGAGTAAGCCTAATAAACTCACTGGATCACTAAGCTAGATTCTGGTGCAATCATTTCTTTGGTTTGTCATCAGTACCCTATCTGGGGTAAATAGACATTTGTTCATATCTCTCCAGTTATAGTCACACAAGCAGAGTGCATAATTCTTTGCTCATATACCCCAGGCTGAGATTCCTTATGCTCGGCTGAATTGTTTCCTGTTGGGGGTGGGGGTGAAAGAAAGATGTCAGACGTAGTTTAGGTTGTTTAGCAGCATTCCAAGACTGGTCCCTAAATTTTAATATCCGGCTGCTATATGCAAAAGTACATCCAAACATTGCCACTCTGACCTGAAGCCAGGCCACATAGCCTCCAGGTAACCACTGGCCTTGGCAGATTTATCAATTCTATATCTCAGTGTTGTAAGGAAGACAAAGTCTTAACTTGCCCCCTCAAGATTTATAACCAAGCCTGAGAATAAAATTGAGCTAAGATAAATTACTAGAATAAAAGCACACAAATTAGTTATTACAAGTTTCATATGCCAAAGATCCTTAGATGAAAAGATACAAACACATATATTTTTCCAGTTCCATTTCTGTGACTGTGAGAAGACACCCTGGCAATAAATAAATAAGTAATAATAAAAAAAAACTTAGGGAGAAATGGTTCACTAAATTCACAATTCTAGGTCCCAGTTCATCAGAGCAGGGAGGATACCCTGTCAAGAACAGAGAGAAATTCATCATCAGTTCCTTCTCTATACTGTCTAGGGAATGGTGCCATCTGCAGAGGGCTGGGTCTTCCATATCAATTAATAATCAAGGCAGATGTGGCCCCTGGTACTCTGAATAAAAATAGCCCTCACAGGTTCAAATATTTGAATGCTTGGTTATTAGGGAGGGGCTCTACTTGAGATTAGGAGAGATGGCCTTGTTGCAGTGGGTGTGGCCTTGTTGCAGTGGGTGTGGCCTTGATGCAGTGAGTGTGTCTCTGCGAATGAGTTTTAGGGTTTCAGAAGCCCAAGGCAGGCCCAGTAGCTCTCTCTCTTCCTGCTGCCTGCAGATCCAGGCGTAGAACTTTCAGCTCCTTCTCCAGCACCATGTCTGCCTGCATGCCACCATGTTTGCCCCCATGATCACAGTGGACTTAATCTCTGAAACTGTAAACCAGCCTCAATTAAATGCTTTTGTTTATGAGAATTGCTGTGACTGTGGTGTCTTCTCCCAGCATAGAACATTGGTTAAAACGTGCCCATAGACCAATCTGATCTAGACACTTCCTCATTAAGATTCTCTTCCTGTGTGATTCTAGATTCTGTCAAGTCCACAATTATAATATCCTCAATTCAGCAGAGAGTAGTGATATGATAAAACATGGGGAAGCAGAGAGGCATAGGCTGAGGCTGTTAGCTAACAAGAGAAAACACTAGGAAAATTAGGGCTAACCTAGCAAGTTTATGCAAATTTTATTTGTACATATATTTTCCTGGCCTTTGGTCTCCTCTTTAAAAATATGTGTATACCCATTTACTTGTGTGTATATGTACATGCAAGAATGTATATGTAAGTCAGAGGACAACCTCAGCCATTGTTCCTTAGCCCCAATTCACCTTTTTTTTTTTTCCAGATAAGATCTCAAACTGTCTTACAACTCTCCATAAGGACTATGTTGGTTGGCCAATGAGCTCCAGAGATCTACTTGTTTCTGCCCCCATACTACTGTAGAACTCTGAATTTAAAGACCTATCCATCTAAAATATACCTCTGTTTTACCTTTTTAAAAAGAAAGAAAGAAAGAAAGAAAGAAAGAAAGAAAGAAAGAAAGAACTAACCTTTGGCAGCTCAGAAATGAGGAGAAGCCAGGGAGCCAGGCAGACCAATCACTAAATTAGACTATTCTATCTAAAGGAGTAAAACTTAATTTTCTGGGGCCAGAGAAAAAAAAAGGAACACATACACATACCTTCAGGATCTTTTTATCAGTTTTACTATCTTTATTTTTCCTTTACAGCTTATTTATCCCAGAAAAAAACTTTTCAAGCAATATAAAAATTACAGTGTAGTTACATTCTATTTTTCAAGTGAATGATTATAATGAATACAGGTGAAAAGCAACATGTTTCTCATTTCCCTTACATGATTGAACATTTTATGTATCACAGGTGAAAAACAAATTATTCCCAAGAATCCACATACATTCATGTCCAAGCAACTTGTTACAGATTAACAGTGTGAGCGAGAGCAAGGTATTTTTCTAAGCCAGTTATTTTACAGGCAGGCTGCATTTTGTGGTTACAAAGAATCAATCACTTTATTATTTATCTCAAAAGGTAATCTTATAAAAAATACTTAAAAGAATCTGAAATCTAAACTTTAATATATGAAAAACAATCAGTCAGCTCTACTTTAAATCCTCAGGGTGCAAACCTATTAATCAACAGTTTTTAATATCAGGAAGCTGGGGGCAGAAATGGGTACAGGAATTATCACCTTTGATCACCAAGCCATTCTAACAAGAAAGGCATGTCAGTCAACAATAGTTAGACTGCCACTGTTTTTGTTCCCTGACTTCAACGAGTCCTTGCTCAACTATTAAAAGTGTTCCTTTCTAAACTTTAAATTGTTTCCCCAAATTTTCTACCTCAAAACCATTAACAAAAACATCTAAACTTGACCTCAAGTCATTAATTAAAGCTTTGTTTTAGCTATGTTGCACACTGAAACACATCTCCTGATTAATTTTAAAAGAAATTGAGCCAGCCTAGCTGCTGGGACTCTGCTGTGTCCCTTAATTGTTAAAGTAAACCACAGTCTAAGAGAAACTTAAGTCCGAGCTGGGTGACACTCCCTCAGATCCATTTCCTCTCCTCTACAGACCCTGCTCTATCAGGGGTGGAAGCATACTCTATCTTGCCTTTACCTATATTAATTTTACCACTAAACTAACCTCTGCCTTAACCCATTACTAGTTTTTCAAAACTTAGTCATAATTTTTATTAAACTAACACTGTTATTATACAGAGTTGTTCCTTCAATTAAATAGGATAGCTGAAGAGGCAGTCATCTTCTAAAGCAAAGGATAACCAGGCTATAATCCACAGCCCCAGAGAAGCTAGATAACAAAGAAGACCCTAAAAGGGATATATGGATCATCCTGGGAACGGAAAATAGATGAGATCTTACAGGTAAACGGCGGGGGGGGGGGGGGGGA
>PVIH01004067.1:0-70348 GCA_004025045.1 Sigmodon hispidus | reverse complement strand
ACAGTGGAGAAGATACCTGAATTGGACTTTTTCTGTAATCAGATTGGAAGACCCTAATTGTCATCATAGAGCCTTCCTCTAGTAACTGATGGAAGCAGATGCTGAGCTCTACAACCAGCCACTGGGTTGAGCTTCGGGAATCCAGTTGAAGAGAGGGAGGAGAGATTATATTTGCAAGGGGGTAGGGTGGGGTAAGGCCAGGATGTGGGAACTCACAGAGACAGATGACCTGAGATCACAGGAGCTCACAAACTCTAGACTCACAGCTAGGGAGCCTGAATGGGATCAACATAGACCCTCTGCATGTGAACAACAGTTGTATAGCTTGGTCTGTTTGGGGGCCCATAGCAATAGAACTGGGACCTGTCCCTGGTACATGAGCTGGCATTTTGGAACCTATTCCCTATGATGGGATGCCTTGCTCAGCCTTGATGAAGAGGGAAGGAGCTTGGTCCTTCATCACTTTATATATCATGCTTTGTTGACTCCCATGGCGGGCCTTATCCTTCATGAATGGGGATAGAGGCGGAGTGGATGGGAGGGGTAGAAGGGAAATGTGTGGGGAGAACTGTGGTTGGTATGTAAAATAAATTTCATAGATTTATTTATAATTTAATAATAAATAAAATAATAAAAATATATAATATATTATATAGATAATAAATGTATAAAATAATAAACATAATAAAAATAAATATAATAGGAAGTCATCTTTATAATAATCCACAGATAAAAATGTCCAGTAGAGTAGAATATTTCCACGAGATAATTATACTATATTAAAGGCCATGGGGATCCCCCACACCTGTTCACATTACAGGAAAATAGCTGCAGCAAAGATGTACGTAGCAAGAAACATTCAGTAGTCAGCAGTAACAAGAGACATTCTGAAGTCGAGCCCTTGGGGCTTTACCTATCCAAAATTTACCCACAGTGCTTTGCTTCCTTGTGGACCAATCTCCCAAAGCTAAACTGCTGCTTGCTGTTCCTCTGACATGGCCACTGACACCTCCTCACCTCTGGGAAAAGTACCTACCAGCATGCCCTGATTTTTAAAGGTGTGTTCTCAAACTCAAGTTCTTATGTTTGTACAGCACTTTACTGACTGAGCTATCTTTCCAGACCAATCTTTCCATGAGATGAAACCCATGTATGCCTGACACTGCTCTGGTGGCTAAGAATATGAGGCTAGATAGGTCACAGATGTAGGAGAAAAGCAAATTGTTCTGCTAAAGAAACATAGCAATAATATGACTCCTAATGACACTCTGCTATGGTTATCCATCATCAGAGAAGCTTCTTCCTGCTGGAGACAGAAACTAATACAAAAAGACCCACAACTAGACAAAGTGCTGAGAGTGAGAGACCTTGAAACACTTAGTCCTAAACATCTTCATCAAAATCCTCCTTTCAGGGCTCAGGAAGCGACGCAGAAGAGTGAGAAAGACTGGAGCCAATGGTGCCTTAGTGAGGATAACTACTGCTGTGATGAAACACATGAACAAAGCAACTTGGGGTGCTAAGGGTTTGTTTGGCTTATGCTTCCACAATATAGTTCATCATCAAAGGAAGTCAGGACAAGAACTCAAAGATGGCCGAGTCCTAGCAGCAGGAACTGATGCTGAGGTCGTAGAAGGGTTCTGCTTACTGGCTTGCTCCTCCTGGCTTGCTTAGCCTGCTTTCTTACAGAATGCAGGACCAACAGCCCAGGAGTGGCCCGACACACAATGGACTGAGTCATCCCACATCAATCACTAATTAAGAAAATGTCCTACAGACTTGCTGCAGCCGGATTTTATAAAGGCATTTTCTTAGTTGAGGGGTCCTTGACGTCAGATGATGTTAGCTGTGTCAAGTTGAAATAAAACTAGCCAGCAGAAGTAGGTATGAAGGACACAGGAAACAAGGCCTTCCAAACACAGCAGGACTGATGCACATATAAACTCAAGCACAAGGTCTACACAGCTTCAAACCACATGGGGTCCCAGTACAAAGGAGGGAAGTGGACATGAGTCTGCATTTCTAACCCTATCTCCAACTGACAACCACTTGCAAAGGAAAAATTAGTTTTCTCCTATGAAGTCTCACTGGGTATACAAATCACACTTAAGGTCAGGTCCCATGTCCTGCAGTAGATGGCCAATGCAAAATTAACTCAAGGATCTTTAGAAGGATTTTTATTTTTGTCTTATAATGCTTTGTTTTCTTTGTTTCTCTAACCTTACTGACCTTTTGCTTGTTATTATGGTTTTTGTGGATTTTGTGTGAGTAAGCATGTTTCTGCACATGTATGTGTTGCCCTTCTTCTTTCTTTGTTTCTTTTTTCTGTTTATTTTGTTTTATTATGGTTGGTTGGTTTTCTAAAGAGAGAAAAAGAAAGAAGGTATGGAGATGGACAGGTCAGGACATGGGGAGGACCCAGAAGTAGAAAAAGGAGAGAAAACTATGATCAGTCTCTATTGTAAATTATTTTCAAGTTTAAAATAATTTATTTTTAATTATGTGTGTTTCTCTGTGTGGCTATGTGTTCATGAATGCAGTACCCACAGAGGCCAGAAGAGACTGTCAGATCCCTTTGAGCTAGAGTTACAGGAAATTGTGATCCACCTAATGCAGGGACTGGTGACCAAACTCAGGTCCTCAAAAAAAGACTTAAGTATGCACTCATAATAGATAAGCCATTTCTCCAGTTTCCCTGATGATAAGACTTATGCTCCCCTTCTGGTATATGTAGGCATTTTTGCACACAGATATTTCATACCCTGCTTTTTAGAAACAGCAAGAGTGATCTTGCATCTGCTATTTGTCAACTGCCTCCCACTCAGAACAACCAGTAAGCCATTACACGGAATGTGGTGACCCTCATCACTATGCTGTTGTTCTACAGAGTCAGCTGCCTGGACAACTCTTCTTGACTCTAACCAGAATAGGAAATTAACATTGTGATAGAAAGCAAGAGGCCAGGATGACCCTGGATTTTATCATCTGAGCTTAAAACAAAGCCCATAAATTCAATGGGAATCCTTTCTTTTACCATGCTTGGTCTTGTTGCCAGAGTTATAGCACCCATTCCAAAAATACTATTTGTTGATCAGAGGATAGCACTCAATGAGCTGTGGTATAAACAATCTGGTTGTCATATTTTTTAAACAAGGTCTTTCTATATAGCCCAGATCTACAACTCACTTTGTAGATCAGGCTGTCCTCGAATTCATAGATGCACCTGTCCTGCCTCTGCCTCCTAAGTGCTGAGTTCTGGGACTCACGGCATGCACCACCACAACCAGCTAGCTATCATATTTTTACTTAAATTGCCATTGATTTGTGTTGGGTATTTTTTTGTATGCTAATATAACAAAACATTTTATAGTTCAAATAAGAACATTTAGCAAAAGAAGAACTGCAATGGTATCATTCCCATGTCTCTTTTCTTTTGGAAATCCATAACAGAAGGAATTACTGCCAGGACAGCATGCTGCGCCACAAAGTATCTTCTTTCTATTTCTGTTGCTGTTCAAGGTTTGGATGCTGAATGCAGAAGCAAAAAAAAAATGACAATAATAACTTATGTGTTCACAATTAAGATTTAGTCACCTGAGCCTGGGGAAAGGCTCAGTCAATACATGTTTGCCTTGTGACTGAGAGGAAATAGCTTCAATGCCTGAGAACCAACTTTATAGATGGCTGTGAGTCACCATGTGGTTGCTGGGAATTGAACTCAGGACCTCTGGAAGAGCAGTCAGTGCCCTTAACCTCTGAGCCATCTCTCCAGCCCCCGAGAACCAACTTTAAAAGAAGGGTATGTTGGTGCACAACTCCAGCACTGAGGAGACAGAGACAGGTGCATCCCCAGGGCTCATACATACATGTAAGCAAACACACATATACACACCTGGACACATATGTAAGCAAGCACACACACACACACACCTGCACATTAAGCCAACACACATACACTTGAGCATACATGTAAATAAAAACACACATATACACCTGCATGCACATATAAGCCCACACATACACCTAAATACACATGTAAACAGACACATACCCACCTGAACATAGATATAAGCCAATACATAAAACACCTGCACACATATGTAAGCAAACATACACACACACACACACACACACACACACACACACACACACTCCAAAAAGAAGATTTAGCTTACAAGTTGATCTTATGGCACATACTGTTTCACCAAGCCACTTATATCCTTGACAAAGGAATATGTACATGAATCTCCAAGAGTACGACAGAATAAACTCACAGTGACTATCAAAGTAGGAAATGATGTGTTCCCTTGCTTCCACAATCCAAATGTTAATATGTGCCGATGCTCCCAAATGCATCCTCAGCACTGAGCACTGGAAGCATCTATCTGAGAGAGACATAGTTTCTCAGGCCTTTGGCAGACCTCAGAGGAATCTGTCAGTCTCAGCAAACACGGGACTCTGGGTGGAAGCAGGCACTGTTTAACTAGGGCACCAAGCAAGGCTGAAAGAGCTATAAATTGAGTCTGTGTAGTGAAGCTAGCCCTCCACATCCCAGGCAGCAAGCCACCATAGCCAACCTACAGCAGAATGCAGCAATACTGGCTTTCCATTCATGATGAAAAAGCCACTCACTCACCTGCCCTAAAAAGTGAGCTATAGCAGAACACTAAGTCAAGCCCAAGTTTAGGAAAGTTTCCATTTGCTTCTGCTACAGCTTGGATCTTGAACATCCCCAAATGCCTGTCTGTTGAAAACTTGGTCCCCAGGGCAGAGCTACTAAAAAACTAAGGAACTTCTAAGAAATAATAAGAAGCAGAAAGTCTTTATTCAGGTCATGGAGAAGACTGTGAAATCTGATGCCTCTTCCTCTCTTTTGCTACGGCCATGGGGGTGGATGGTTTTGCTTCTCTGTGTGATCATCAAAGTCCTCTAGTGAAAAGCAATGGATACAAGACCACAGGAGGATATTGACACCCCTCCCCCAAACTGTGAGCTGAAATAAACATTTCTTCCCTATCCGTTGACTGTGTGAGATACTTCATTACAGTTACAGAAAGCCCCCCAGTGTGTTTTTCTGCCAAGTTTAACTCTGTTCCTGGTTTCCAGGTGCTATTATTATTCCCACTGCTAATGTTACCAATACAGTTTGGAGTGAGGGCACATAAGAAGAAAATGCATGATCATCAGACTCCCTTGGAAGCCCCAAAATACATGAAAATCTGACTGGTAACCATCCAAATCTAAGAAATTCAGAATTCTAAGCATCTTGGCATCTCAGAGAACATATGTTGTTTAATCAGAAGATAACACCACATGGCTAATGTTCACAAGTACTCAAAAAATATTTCACTTAGAAGCTGCCACAATTAATCATCTGGAAGAACATAAAAGTAAAAATAGAAATACATTTGGCCAAAATTCATATACCTCTTCCACCTGAATTTCATAAAATGCAATCTTAGCTGGAGGCTCAAACAAAGTTCTTCAAATACAGACCCCACTAATTTTTTAAGCTTATTTTTAGGGGGCAGCATTTCATGATGGGATAATAAAGAAAATGAGGCCAGAGTATGTGGAAGGAGGCTTAGGGCCTGTGGCTCATAGTCATCTAGCTGTAGGCAAACAGAGCCAGCATTCCACATGCACACCCTGGCAACAAACTGAGGCTGGTACAGGGGTCCTTTGCTCTCTGCTTTGTCCCTGACAAATGCAGATAATGCTTCCTCAGAAAGCCGCTGTGGACTGGGGATCACCCACAAGACATTCTCGATTTCGAGCCTGGCACATCATAAATGCCTGGTGAGCTTCAGCTCTTTCACTATATTGTTGTTATTTCCAAATGTTTTCTGGAGAACCCTGATGATGTCACTGGAAGTCTGTCTGTCTCAGTATTCCCTGTGCCTGTCACAGAGCATGCCTGCTGGCTAGCTCTGCTCTACTCCAACACATTTCTGAGTATAAAGCCCCCAGATGTTAAGCATCTTAAGTCCAAGAGAATCTTTTTTTTTCTCTTTTTCTATTATTAATAAAGACTCATTTTTTATCCATGTATCCCCTTGTTCAAATGTCCTTCCCCTCCCACCCCTACAAGTCACTCTTCTCCCCATCTCCTTATCTCCTCCCCAGCAAGGACAGGAGGTCCTAAAATCCCAAGGTGGCTTAGTTCAGCATCCACTCCAGGCAAATCCACTTTCCTCATCCCCACATCAAGACTAGCTCAAGTGTTCCTCTGGAGGGAATGGGCTCCAAAGTGTCAGTTCAAGGTGCTTCAGATCCCAAGCTGTTTAGTGTTTGTGGTTTGCAGCTTGGACACGCTTTGCTTTTTGTTTAAAGTCCACTAATGAGTGAATACATCCTCTGTTTATCTTTCTGGGATTGTAAAACCTTGCTCAGTAGGATATTCTCCATATCCATCCATTTGCCTGCAAATTATAGAATATAATTGTGTGTGATAACAAACATGCATCAAGACTTCCTCAGTCTGTAGAAATGTCTATTTTTATAACTGTATTTATGAAAAATGCAATTTTTAAAAATTTCATCTCTTTGGGCAGTTGTACATGTAATAGTGACTCATCATAGTTTTTTATCAATATCATCAAAAGATAGATTGTCAGGCTTGGTGCACAAGCATGAAGAGATGAATTCATATCCCCAGCACTCTTGGAGAAAGGTGGAAGAGACCATCCTTGCCTCTTCCTACCCTATCTCTGAGGAGGCTGAGACTGGTGGAATCATGGGGCCTGATGGCAGGAGCATAGCCAAGTCAAGGAGCTCCATGCTCAGTGAGAAATCCTATCCAAAAAAACAAGTTAGGAAGGAAGTTGCCTGATATCAGTTTGTAGCCTCTACATGAAAGCCCATATGTTTGCATGCAGACCACACAAACACAGAAAGAGAGAGAGAGACAGAGACAGAGACAGAGACAGAGAGACAGAGACAGAGACAGAGAAAGGGAGAGACAGAGAGAGAGAGAGAGCACAAAACTAGTTGCCTGCATCCCAGATGATCATGTATATAAACTGAATGCACACAATGACACCAAAGGATTTTGTGAGACTTGATCTCACTATGTAGCCCTGACCTACTGCTATATAGACTGAGCTGAACACAAACTCACAATATCTTCCTGAATCTGCCTCTGAAGTGCTATGATTAAAGGCATGTGTCACTGTTATTAATCAGTTCCCTAGAAAAACAACGTATAGAATGAATATGTGTGTATATGTGTGTTTGTGTGTGTGTGTGTGTGTGTGTGTAATCTATTAGAATGTACAGACTGTGATCTAGCTTATCCAACAATGGCTGCCTATGAACTGAAGGTCCATGAATCTAGCAGTTGTTTAGTCCACAAAGCCGGATATCTCAGCTGGTCTTCAGTACACACTAGAATCCCAAAGTAGACTCTAATGCCAGTGAAGAAATAGACCGGCTAGTGAGGGCAAGAGCAAATAGGCATAGTGATATGGGATGTCTTTCTGTATGCTATGAATAAAGGAACTGTTAATAAAGAAACTGTTTTTGGCCTATGGCAAGGCATCTTAGAAGCAGGCAGGAAATCTGAGCATAGATAATGCAGAAGGAGGGCAGAGTCAGATAGAGATGCTATGAGCTGCTGCTGAGACACAAGCTGCCACCCAAGAGGGCAAGATCTAATGGAACACAGGTAAAGCCACTAGCCATATGACAAGACATATTACTGAAAATGGGGTGAATTAAGATGCAAGAGCTAGCTAGCAATATGCCTGAGCAATAGGCCAAGCAGTATGTAATAAATACAAGGTTTTGGGTGATTGTTTGGGAACAAGCAGCTTTGGGCATTTTATCTGGGAATGCTAGTCTGGACCTAAACTTCATATTACAGCAGAGTGAGAGCTTCATTGTTCCATGTCCTTAGACAGGCTTCTAGCAGAAAGTATGGCCCAAATTAGAGGTAAGTCTTCCCACCTAAAAAGATCTGAATTAAATTTGTGTCTTCACTCCTCAAAAGACTCAGATTAAGTAGATTTTCCTACTTCAAAATTTTTAATTAAGAAAAAAATCCTCACAGATATGCCCAGACTTTGGGGGTTTTACTTAATTCCAGATGTAGTAAACCAAAATATTAACAACCAAAATAGCATTTGAGCCACCATGCCTGGCCAGCCTCTTTCTTTACGAGCACAGTTCATCTACTCATCATTGTTGTAACCTTGTGACTACATTAGTATAACTGCATATTAATTGTAGCAAAAATATGTAAGTTATAATTGCCTATTTTGTTGTATAAAGAGACCTATAATGTATTCTCTTTTTCTGTTTCTTAAATCTTTTTTTAAAATGTAAATAAATGCATTTTAAGGAACTTTACTTTTTCAGAATTATATTTGCAAGTTATTGGAGCTTTAGAGGCTGGAGATATAGCTCAGTTGGTGAAGAACTTGCCTAGCATGCAAGAAGCTCTGGGTTCTGATCCCTACCACCACATAACTAGGAGTGGAGGTATACACCTGTAATCCCAGCACTTGGAAGGTAGAGGAAGAAAGATAATAAATTCAGCATCATTTTTTGGTGAATAGTAGTCCACCAGCCTTGGCTATACCATACCCTGTCTCACGACAGAGACAGGTAGAGATAGAAGAATGAGCAGAGAGAATGAGCAAAGGCAATGAAAAACTATCTGGTGGGCTTACTGTGAACCACAAATACAATGACTGGCACACAGCAGCCACTTTTGCAATGTTAACCCCAGGAAATAAAAATGGTGTATTGACAAAGACACATGTTTACATGTGACCAAGAATGTAGTAGGATAGATCTGAGTCCCAGTCACATGCTCAGGACCTTGTGGGATTTATATACACACCATGGACCAGGGAGTTGTCAGATGGCCTCACAAAGCTGTTCCACAACTACATAGTAAATTAGCACTTCTGAATTGGAGTGGTGAGATGCTGTCTATTAGCATCATGAGTTTCAGCCTCATGATGGCTTGTAACAGGAAGTAACCATACAATCATGACAGCCTTTAGAAAAGATGGCCGTTTAGACAAAATGCAGCTTCTAAGAAGAAATTAATCATGCACTCCAGAGAACGAAAGCTGTAATGTCGGGCAAACACTCTTCAGGTAAACAAATAAGGAAATATTGGTTCCAGATACTGCAGGTATTTGTCATGTGAGATGGTATTCTACCCAAGTCTATCTTAGTGAGCCAGTGAGTTTATTAGAGTTATTTGCTGGAGCATGGGTAGTTCAAAGGCAGCTGAATCAACAGAAAGCTTGCCCCAGCATAGGTGTGGGCTATAAAAGCTGTGGTCCTGGAACTCCATGCAGGTCTTTCAGGTAGCTCAGCCCACTGGAGAGCTGCTTTCTCCCAGCAGTTGTTATTGTCTGTGTCACCTTGGTTATGGGCCTTGTGAGTCTTGTAACTTTCAGGAACTTCTTTTCAAGTAACCATTAGGCCCTGGGGATTTATGTATACCTGTTCAAAAGTACAATCTCACATGACAAATACCTGCAGTATCTGGAATCAGCATTTCCTTATTTGTTTATTGTCACGAGCCACCTCGTCCTGCAAGTAGCATGCAACACCGGATCCTTCTCTTTGCAGTTTATTCAGGCCTTTAATTATCTTCTCTTGTCTCTCACTCACTCACTCACTCACTCTCACTCTCAGACTTATGACGAAGGACTCACTCTCTCACACACTCTCTCATGAACGACGAACAACCTGGGGGGGGGCGGGGGCGGGGAAGTCCGCTCGTGGCTAAATACCCTCTGGGCTTCCAATCCCGGTAGGCCACGTGGACATTGCCCATAGGTCCCCAGGTGCCGGAAGCAAGCCACCATCCTCGCCTACAGCCAATAAGGAGTTTTTACTTCCGAGAGCACTCACCATCAAGAAAGGTGGAAGGCGGAAACCAGCGCCACCTTTAGGGCGTGGTACAACGCAGCTCCCTACAGTTTATCTGAGGAGAGTTTGCCTAACATTATAGCTTTCTGTCTCTGGAGTGCATAATGAATTTCTCCTTAGAAGCTGCATTTTGTCTGAATGGCCATCCTCTCTAAACACTGTGGTAATGATATGAGTACATCCTATTGCAGGTCATCGTGAGACTGGTGCTCCATTGCATGATGCTAACAGATACCACCTCACTCATACCCAAAAACACTACTTCAGCGTATGTCTAAGTCATCATTGCATGCTCAGTATCATATATACAAGGGAGTTATCACACAGCTTTACAGAGCCATTCTACAGCTATAGCAAAATTCCAAAATAGATAAAAGAAACAGGTTCTACCATTGCTGATTTGGATTTGGAGAAAGCTGTCATGCAAAATCAATCTCTCTCCCCTTCTTTTTCTTTCTCCCTCTAGACAAATCTAGAGAATATCATAAGAAAACAAGTACAAATTCTCCTGGTGTAATCCTAGTATATACTAATCAAAGAGATATGAACAAAGAATGAACCAGGTCCCAGTAGAAATTTTCATGGAAAATATACTCAAAAAAGAACTGAAGAAAGGGGGTTGAAAAGGAGGTCTGAAAAGATAGGTATAAATTTTTGGAATTGGTTAGCTATCTGGATTATATCCTTGATCCTGTCATTCAGCAAGAAAAATTGATACAGAGTTCCAATTACTCACAGCCAATGAAAGTAATTTCACTGCAGGAGGCGCTGAGAAGCTAACCTGGTATTAAGAGAACCCATCTTTTCCTGTAAAGCTCCTCCCTGGTGAGCACAGATGGACATTCAACAATCGTAACTTCATAGGCAGAAGCTTCCAGATCACAAATGATTCCTCTGAACTCTCGGGAGCTCTTTCATCCCTAGACATACATCAGCATGCTAGGTTAAGGTGTAGTGGCATGACATGGCAGAAAAGTCAGAAGTTAACGGCCCACACTCAGCTTGAGCAAGGAGGGAATGGCTGGTTGTCTGAAGGCCATTTAATAACTAGACATGGGTTTCATCACTAGTTAAATGGGAAGAATTAAATTGGATCAGGAGTTGGGAAACTAAAGCATGTAGCCTTCACATGTGATCAGCTTTCCTAGGGCAGAACCATGTTCTTAGCTTGCATATTATCTTGGGCAGCCTTCTATCTGTAATGGTTGTAGTAATGACTGTACAGCCCACAAAACCTAAAATGTTTCCTATCTGTCCCTTTATGAAAAATTTTGCAAATCCCTGAGATTCCTGTCCTTTCTAGATCACTCAGTAAAGTACTTACCCTGGAAGTATAAGGACATGAGTCTGACCCTCAGAACCCATATGAAATACTGGATGTGGCCTGTTAATATAATACCATTGCTAGAGGTTTCAGGAAAAACAAGAAAGTTCCTCAGGCTCACTGACCAATCAGTCTATCTCAAAATGGGAGTTCCAGTTCAATAGAAGAGGTCCTAGCTCAAAAGAAAGGCGGTGGTTGCTCAGGTGCAGGACACACTAGTCAAAAGAATAGGTGTAGGCTACACCAGCCAGAAACACAGACAGCATCAGCCAGAAGGACAGACAGGCAAATTCAAGTAGAGAATCACTGTTGAACCAGAGGTTATGTCACCCACCAGAACTACAGGCCCCAACTCTGGCAGAGACTAGAGATCAGAGGTCAGCCCATTCTTGGAACTCCTCCACTCTCTCTCTCAGTGCTCCCCTTACACTATCCCCACTCTCCTACTCATCTCTTTGTCCAAACTCACAACTTGGACAAAGTTCCCTGCTGGACCAAAGGCCATGCCAGCTGCCAGAAATCTAGGCCACAAAGATCAGAAAATCAAAGAGGACACAGAAACCATCCCATCCAAAATAGGACATACTCAGAAATCAGTACCTAGACCTATATTCATCCCAAACTTAGATGCAGAGACACCAGTGTAAGAACATGATCAGCAACCACCATGAACAACAAGCACCAGGCCAATGTGCCACCACCAGAGCCCAGCTATCCTACTACAGCAAGGCCCAAAAGTTCCAACATAGCTGAAGCACATGAAAATGACCTTGAACCCAACTTTATGAAGATGATAGAGGTCCTTACAGAGTAAATAAATAAATTCCCTAAAGAAAGTCAAGAAAAACTAGCAGTTGAAGGAAAACGTTTCAAGACCTAAAAATGGAAATAGAAGCAAAATAAAAAACACCAACTGAGGAAATTCTGGAAATAGAAAATTTACGCAAGTGAACAGGAACTATAGCATCACCAACAGAACACAAGATATGGAAAAGAGAATCTCAGGCATTATGAGAAGTGATAAAAGAAATAGAAACTTTGATCAAAGAAAATGTTAAATCTAAAAAGTTACTGATTCAAAACATCTAGGAAATCTAGGAACTATGAAAAGACCAAACCTAAGAAATGAAGAATCTCAGCTCAAAGGCCCAGAAACTATTTTTAACAAAATCATAGAAAAAATTCTAACCTAAAGAAAAACATGCACATGCCTATAAAGGTACAAGTATCTTACAGAACACCAAAGTTCTGCAAAGTTTTCTTTTCACAAAAAAAATAAAGTATCCTCACCATATAACAATGAAAGCAATAAACATACAGAACAATAGCAATCAAAACAATAAATATACAGAACAAAGAAAGACTACTAAAAGTTGCAGGGGAAAAGGATCAGGTAAAATATAAAAGTGGACTTATAAAAATTATACCTAAATTATCTATGAAGACTCTAAAAGACAGAAAGACCTGGACAGATGTTCTGCAGACTCTAAGATACCACACAGATGCCAGCCCAGACTACTATACCCAGAAAAACATTCAATCATCATAGATGAAGAAAACATGATATTCCGTGACAAAGTCAAATTTAAACAGTATCTAGCCACAGATCAAGACCTACAGAAGGTACTAGAAGGAAATCTCCAACCCAAAGAAGTTAACTATACCCATGAAAACACTGGAAATAATCTCATACCAGTTAAACCCAAATGGCCATTTACCAAAAGCAATATAAAAATTCAATGCAATTCTCATAAAAATTCTAACACAATTCTTTACAGACTTTGAAAGAACAATATTCAGCTTCATATGGAAAAAAAACTAGGATAGCTAAAACAATTCTGTACAATAAAAGAACTTCTGGAGGTATCACTATCCCTGATCTCAACTTCTACTAGAGTTATAGTATTAAAACCCACATGGTACTGGTATGAAAACAGACAGGTTGATCAATGGAATAAAATCAAAGACTCAGAAGTAAATCCACATACTTATAGACATCTGGTTCTTAATAAAAACTCCAGAAATACACAATTAAAAAAAAAGCATCTTCAACAATGGTGCTAGCCTATCTCAATGTTGGCATGTAGAAGAATGCAAATAGATCCATATCCATCACCCTACACAAAACTCAAGTCCAAGTGGATCAAAGACCTCAACATAAAGCCAGATATACCCAACCTTATGGAAATGAGAGTATGAAATAGCCTTAAACACATTGGCACAAGAGACAACTTTATGAACAGAACACCAGTAACACAGGCGCTAAGAGAAGCAATTAATAAATGAGACTTCATGAACTGAAAAGCTTCTGTAAGACAAAGACAGCATCAGTAGGATAAAATAGTAGCCTGCAGAATGGAAAAAATCTTCATCAACTACACATCCAACAGAGGGGTAATATCCAAAAGATAAGAAGAACTCAAGAAACTAGACATCAAAAATAAAAGCCAAATAATACAATTTAAAAATGGGATACAAATCTAAAGAGAAAATTTAAAGAGAAAAATCTCAAATGGACGAAAAATCACTTACATACTTGTTTAGCATCGTTAGCCATCAAGAAAATGCAAATCAAAACAACTTTGAGATTCTATCTTACACCTGTCAGAATGGCTAAGATCTATCCTCATAGTGTGAAGTGAAGGAGAAATAGAATAGACTTTGCAGGTGGTCTGGGGGCATGTTGGGATGGAAATAGAAGGGATCAGGTAGGTGGTGAAAGAAGAGAACACTGGGAGAAATGGTTGGAATTGTGGACATTTCAGGGTGAAGTAGGAAACTAGTGCAATGGAAACTCCCTGGAATCTACCAGGGTGATGCTAGAAGACTCCTAATAATGGAGGATACAGAGCCTGAACCAGCCATCTTCTGTTACTGCACAAGGCTTCCAGTAAAGGGACTGAGACACCCAACCAGCCACAAAACATTCAACCTACAATTTGTCCTGCCTGCAAGATGTGCTGGGGTAAAGTGCTGCAGAACTTGTGGGAGTGGCCAACCAATGGTCCAACATGAGGACTGTGCCATGAGAGGGAGCCCATGCCTGACACTGCCTGTATGGCCAAGAATCAAAGGCTGTTTAGCCTGGGGTGGGAGTGTCAACGAAATAACTCCTAATGATTTTCTGCCATCCTCACAGACTGGAACCTAGCATAATTATTATTATATAGGTTTTATCCAACAACTAATAGGAACAAATGCAAAAACCCAAAATCAAACATTAGACAGAGCTGGGGGAATCCCATGGAAGAGGCAGAGGAAGAATCGTAGGAACCAGATAGGTCAAGGACACAAGAACACAGCTCATGGAATCAACTGAAAAGGGATCATAGGGGTTCACAGAGACTGAACCAACAGCCAGGGAACCTGGGTAGGTTACAGCTGTGTAACTTAGGGTTTTGTGGGCCTCTAACCGTGGGAGCAGGTGCTGTCTCTGACTCTTTTACCTGCTCTTGGGACCCTTTTCCTCTTACTGGGTTGCCTCATCTAGCTTTGATGTGAGGATTTGTGCCGAATCTTATTGTTACTTGTTATGTCATATTCAATTAATAGCCCTGGAGGACTTGCTATCTTTAGAATGGAAATGGAGGGGGAGAAATCTGGAAGGGAGGGACTAGGGGGAGAGGAGAGAGGGGAAACTGCAGTGGGGATGAAATATATTAAAAAATGAAGAAATAAAAGAGAAGGAAGGAACAAAGGAAGGAAAGAAGGAAGCAAGCTAGCATTTAAGGAATGAACTCCAAGGTTGTTATTCTCTGGTCTCTACAGTCATATATACAGATGCACATTTACACCTGCATACACAAACACACAGCATAGAAATGAATACGGACACAGAGACATGTACATTAAATAAATAAATTAATTAATAAATACTTTTTTTACTGTAACTAATGAAAAACAATGTGTCAAGGTACTGAGAATAAGTGGGTGCTCAGCCCTATAAAGAGCATTTATATTAACATTCCCAAGACACAGAGAATATGGTGGTGTTATGGGTCTATGGTCATTCTGTGATTCATCAGCCTGACCATTAATAAACCTTAACAAAGAAGAGGACTTTATTAATACATTGGTGCCAGGTCTAAACTGAGGAATGCCAAAATATAGTGCCCTGTCACCTGAGTAGGGGTTTATAAAAAGAGAAGGAGAAAACCCCACGAAGTTGCAAGCTTTTTTGTTTACAAAGGCAGAAATTGTGGCTCACCTTATGACCTCTGCCTTACATAAACAACTGTTTTGTAAAGATGTATAAGACCAAGCCATTACACAAAGTAACCCTTAACAGCCCTTATCATTTGAAAGTCAAGTTTTGTTTGATAGTTCTCTTAAGCACAAAAAACATTCAAACTTCTAAATATAAAGGTAGGCATCAGATAACATTAGCCATCACGGGGGAAAGGGGGCAGAAAGATGTGAGCACCAGAGGATGGGAGGAATGCTATGAGATCTGTTTTATGGACAGGGCCACTGCACTCATGAAGTCACAGCAGTGTGGTTGTCTATACAAGACCAGCATAAGATTAACCCAGTCAAAATGCCAGGGTGGGTAGGAGAGGGACTCATGAGGCTCCTCTCCTACAGATGAGCTACTGGCAGTTAGTGGCTGCTGGGGTAAAAAGAGGTGGTTTTCTTCCAAGATGTGGCCCTGGTAGGTTGCCCATGCTCCTGTGGATTGCCTCACAGCTAGGCAAATAAGCAGCACTAATTGGAATCAGTGAGTTATAAATCAGAAGAGGAAGATGGAAGAGGAGGAGAAATTCTTGGAGGAGAGAAAATATGTTGTGGGAGTAAGTTGAAGATAGAGGAATGATCAAAATATGGTGCATCAAATTCTAAAGAATAAATGTAAGATATTAAATAAAAACAATTCACTAATAAATAATAAGCCTCTTTTAACAGTTGCAAAGTACAAATAACTTTACCCAGACAATTAAGTTTTTTTAAAAAATTGAGGCATTTCTTTATAAACTGAAAATTCTATAGATTAACTTAATTTGGGAACTATTTCAGAACCCATTGTCATCAGCACTCGGGTCTGAACCCTTATCTACCTGTTGTTGGTAGTTTGGCCCTCAAGATCCTTATGAACCAGTGAAATGTTTGCATGCCCATTGTTATGATGCCAATCCAGAAGATAAGAGAACTCATCTCCCACAAACCATATCTAACAGTCTCTGGCAGGTCCCTAAAGAGTGTTGTGATCTGATTTTGGTCTCTGGTCTCTTCCTTTAATTTTTAAAAAATATTTTAATTACTTTTATTTTGTGTATGGGTATTCTGTCTGTATATATGTCTATGCATCATGTGTGTGTGTCTGGTGCCCATGAAGTCCAGAAGAGGGGATTAGATCCCTGGAACTGGATTACAGAAAATTCTGAGCCATGTGGTTGCTGAGAATCAAGCCTGAGTTCTAGAAGTGCAACCAGTGCTCTTAACCACTGAGCCATCTTTCCAGCCCCCAAGATTTATCTATTTTTATTTGTATGGATACTTCCCTGAGTATATATGGAAGGCATTGTGTGTATTCCATGCCATGGAGACAAGAAAAGAATCTCAGAACCCCTAGAACTGAAGTTACAGATGGCTGTAAGACACCATGTGGGTAGTGTGTATTGGATTAATGAATCACCATGGCTAAGAATCTAGAAGTCATTATCTGTCCAGCTTAATCTTTATTCCATAAAAAGTCCATTTCGTCAAAGCACACAGGCTGTGTGGGATGTCTTTCTATATGCTGTGCATATGACTGGTTAATAAAGGGACTGTTCTGGCCTATGGCAAGGCATCTTAGAAGCAGGCAGGTAATCTGAGCATAGATAAAGGAAAAGAACGGTAGAGTCCAAAAGAGAAGAGCCGCCACCCAAGAGAGCAAGATCTAATGGAACACAGGTAAAGCCACTAGCCATGTGGCAAGACACAGATTAATAGAAATGGGTTAAGATACAAGAGCTAGCTAGCAATGTGCCTGAGCCATAGGCCAAACAATTTGTAATTAATATAATACTTTGTGTAATTATTTGGGACCAAGCAGCTATGGGAGGTTTATTTGGGAATGCTGGTCAGACTCTCAGGGATAGCCAGACTGGAAACTTCTACTACACAGGCTACAAATTAGAGTCAAGCCACTCTCATCACAAACCACTCAGATTCCCTATGATCATCTCTTGGTCAAGGGAAAGTTTCTCTAAAACTCTGGAAATGACATATAATACACACCACATCATTACTGGGAAAAAAATCTGAAGTAATATAATTAGTTTTTTTTAAAGTGAAAAGTTAACACAATATCAGTAACCACACACTTAAATCTTAAGTTCATGATGGTTATTTTATGAGGGTCAATGGTAGGTCAATGGGATGGCCATGCTTCATTGTCTTAATCACTCTGGCTCAGCCAGTGTTCATCACAAGCAAGATTACTGAAGAAAATTAAAACTGCATGGTTAATAAATCTCCCTCATACATTCTTCCAAGAATACTTGTTCCTATTCTTTGGTACTAACCAGTCATGAGACACTTGTTAGGCTTTGCCAGAGACATGGTCAATATTTGATTCACTGGCTCACTTGGGAACCAGCAACTCTTAAGAACAAATTCTATATCCCAGTCACAGAGGGGAGGCTAGCCCCGAAGCCAGTCAGCTTTTTCTGCTATAGGAATATCAATATCTAAGAGCTTGGGGTGTGCATGTGTGTATGCATACATGTGTGAGTGTGTTCAAGTTTGCTTTCTAATATTGTGATAAGCACCACGACCAAAATCACCTTGAGGACAAGGTCTATTTCACTTTACAGTTTACAATCCATCATGAAGGGGAATCAAGGTAGGAACTCAAGTCAGAAAAGGCAACTAAAGCAGAGGCCATGGAGAAGGGTTGCTTGTTGGTATATCCTTGTGGCTTGATCAACCTGCTTTCTTGTACAACCTAGGACTACCTTCCCAGTGGTAATACAACCCAAACATCAAGAAAATGCCCCAGACTAGGCCAATGTGATGGAGACATTTCTGAGGGGAGATTTCCTCTCCTCAACTGTCCCGATGTTTCATGTGCTTTTGACAGTAACTGGATGTGGAAATCAAAGGGCAGTCTCAGATTTCATTCCTCAAGGTCTGTCTATTTTGGCTTTTTTGCTTATTGTTTGAGCCAGCCCCCAGGACCCACCTGTCTATACCTCCCCAGCACTGGGATGGCAAGCACACACCTACCTGGCTCTTTAAAGTAGATCCCAGGATCAAACTCAGGTCCTCACTTACCAACTGAGCCGCCTTCCCAGCCCCTCATTAAGCATTCTTTTCCATTGTTAGGAACTTTACAATTTCTCCCAGAAGATGAAGATTCTAGAAAGAAACAGTGTGGAGTCAGTAATTCTCTTTGCACTTCTTTGTGTCCAGAGACACACTGTATTATTTTGATAAGAGGTATTCCTGGACTTGAGAAACTAGAAAATCCATGACAGACTGAAGAGCTCTGAGGAAGTCTAAGTAACAGGACTAGATCAAGATTGTGAAACAAGAATATTCATCAACAATGATGTTTACAAATAGCACACAATTACACAATTGTGTGGGCTGTCTGTGCTGTTTCTCACCATAACCTCTTTCCTCCCCCACAGTAAAATTCAGACAACAGAGACATCTGTTTATCTTCTCCTGTCCCTCATTTGCATTCCTTAGGCATCTGGGTAAGGAAACTTGTGACTGCCCTGTAACTAAAACCCCTCTGGCCTCTGCACACCTGATTACAGTTTCTTTGGCACATCCACAGGAGGCCTCAGACTGAGCTGTGACTAAAACCAGCTTCCTTGAGTCTTGTGTGTGCGCTAAGGATACCTACCTTTTGCAGAAAGAATCATCCTGACAGTGAATGAGAAGTCAGGGCACCTGAAGGTGTCTACTGGTGACTGATCTCTGTCCCCTGCTGCATCTAAAAGCTAAACGGGACTTGAACTTGATTGGAGCTGTCTTTAGGATATACCTTTTACATTTGGGATCATAGAGTGTTAGATCTCTTAAAAGACTAGAGAAGAAAATGAAGAGCACACTATAAAGCACAACAAAATCCCATTAATGTTTATACATATTGCTGTTTTAGGATAATTTTGGTCACTTCTAAGCCCTGGTTATTTTTGACAAATTCTTTATCAGCCTACTTTAGTATCAAATTACTTTTTTTTCTTTTTTCTTTTTTTTTTTTTTTTTTACAAGTCAGGGTTTCTCTGTGTAATAATCCTAGCTGTCTTGGAAGTCACTTCATAGATCAGGTTGGCCATGACCACACAGAGATGTGGTCACTCTGCCTTTGCCTCCCGAGTACTGAGATTGAAAGCATGTGCAGGGCATGGTATGTAGCTCATTTGGTAGAATGTTTGCCAAGTATGCACAAGGCCCTGGTTTCAACTCCCAGTACCTCACAGCTAGGCATGGTGCTGTGCACCTGTAAGCCTAGCATTCATGAGATTAGAAAAGTTCAAGGCCAGCATGGGACACATGGAGAACCTGTCTGAAAAAGGGGGTGGGGAAGACCAATCAGAAAGCTACTCTAGCTGAATGCTCACTGTGGTGATATATTTTATATTTAATAAAATCAGCCTGGAATATCAGAGAACAGATTCACCCACAGTCAAACCATGAAGGTCAGAGAGTGGTGACCCACACCCTTAATCCCATTACTCAGAAGACAGAGATCTTTCTGGATTTCTGTGAGTTCAAGGCCTAACAGCCAAGCAGTAGTAGCTCACACCTTTAATCCTAGCTCTAGGGTTATGATACAAAGTTGAACCAGGAAGTAAAACAGCTGGATGGGGAACATAATTAAGGCAAGAAGAGGCAGATAATCATGCATTCTACAGAAACAACCAGCCAGGTTGAGATCTCTTGAAGATCTCATTTTCCCTGTTCAGCCTGAGAAGTTGGCTAAGTGAGAATTGACTGTGGTGTGTTTCCTCTCTGATATTCCAGCTTCCCCCCCCCCATATCTGGCTCATTATATGCTAAATAGAGTTTGTGCAATAGCACACCCATCAGAGACTATCTTAGAACTTCCTATTTTTATCTATGAACCCTTTCAAGCCCTTTCTACCACCTGCTGCAAGAAAAATGACAGCCATGGTCTCTCTACAGCTGTGGCTTATAAATACACAGGCTTTGCTAATTTGGTCCCTGATTCATTTTCTTGTCCTTGACAATTGAATTACCTATTAATTCACCAGGAGTCATGAATGCATCACCTGGGTTTGTTACCATAGGGGGTGCTGGGAAGGGATGTCAATGAACTCATATACCTTGCTAGGGCCAAGGTGTGGCAGAAAGGAGGATGTTGAGTGCCTTCTGTCAGAATAAGGACCTGGAAAAACCAACATGGACCAGGTGTATTCTGGGTTCCTGAGCTGAAAATGTGGATGAAGATGAGCAGGACAGGGTATTCACAAAGCATGTGAAAGAAAGCAAGGGTGATGTCTCACTTGGTAAAGTGCTTGTCCCATAAGCAAGAGGACTGGTGTTCAGATCACCAGGACCCACCTAAAAAGTAAGGTATGGTGGTGCACGCCTACAACCGTAGCACTGAGGGAGGTAAGACAAGAGAATTCCTGGGATTTGTTGGACATGCAGCCTAGCCAAATGGGTGAGTTTTGGATTCACAGAGAGACCCTATTTCAGAAACTTAGAGGGGGAGTGATTAAGGGAAAACTATCAGCTACTAGCATCCATGTACACACACACACACACACACACAACACACACACACACACACACACACACACACACGGGGGGGGGGGGGTCAGGTTGTGAAACAATAGCAAAGACAGTCTTTGCCCAAGGTGCACTGGCTTCTAGTGAAGGACAGGAGAGACCTTTGTTCCTCTTGTGGTTCTGAGGTAAACACATCATCAGTCTTCCAGGACAGAGCACACACAGGTGCTCAGCGGGACCCAGATACAGGCAACCTTGCCTTGCTTCCTTTTTACGACTGACAACTTGGTGAGCTACTTACTCACACATCCCTACAGAAGCTCTGAGAGCAGGGAAATGTTTGCATAACACACTCAGATATTTGAAGACATTGACAGTCTTTTGGGTTCCTGTTAAGATGCTCAGTGACACAGTTGGTGTTATGTAGCTATTTTCTCAGAATTAAAACATTCCTTCCTGAAAAGATCCTCATTAAGACTTAAGAAGTAAATGAAACTTAAGAGTCAAGCTGTCGGCATGCCGCACAGAGAGCTCTCAGGGGATGCAGCTCTCTCCATGTACCACCCTTGAGTCACCCACACTCCTCTAAGAAACTCCAATAAACTCAGTGATTCACTAAACTTAGATTTGGGCAGAACCTTCTCTTTGGTATGTCATCAGTACCCTATTTGGTGTGATCAGACTCTCTCGGGAAAAGTCACACAACCATTGGCAAGGCCTTTTGAAAATAGAGCTTTGCCTGATGCATATCAAGCTGGGCCTCGAGATCTTCTGCTGAGACTTCTCCTCAGATGAGCCTCCATCACCTGAGGTGCTGTGGATGAAAAGGTTCCAATCTCATCCTCATGTAGTTTCCCCCTCGCCCCACCCTTTCCTGGCCACAGGGAAGCTGTTCCCAGCTTCTAGGGAGAGAAGACGGTCAAGCCATAGCTGCCTCCTTGACATCTGTGAAAGCTCATCTCTGCATCTCTTCCATTAGCTCCCACCTCTGAAATCACATCTAGCAAAAGTCACATAGACACTTGCTTACCTTCCAATACCAAAGCAAGGAAAATCTCTCCATCTTTCTAAAGCTGGTTCACCTGCAACCTATAGTAGTTACTTGTTGCCAGGACAAAATACACAGAGAAAGTCCATTAAGAAATGAGAGGTCTATTACAAGGTACAGTATGAGGTTACAATTCATCATAGAGGAGAAGATACAGGGCAGGAAGCAGCTCTCGCACTGGCTCTACCCTCAGCAAGCAAGGAAAGGTGAATGTTGGCACCTAGCTCCCTTTGTGTTTTCATGCAGTGTAGGACCACCTAATCTTTGTCTCCTCAGTGATTCTAGATTCTGTCACATTGACAATCAAGATGAACCATCACTCAGGTTTCTGTTGCTGTGATGATACATCATGACCAAAGCAACTTAGGGAGGAATTTGCTTATACTTCTACATCATAATTCATCATGAAAGCAAATCAGAACAGGAACTCAAGCAGGGCAAGAACCTGATGCAGAGGCCTTGGAAGGAAGCTGCTTCCTGGCTTACTCCTCCTGGCTGTTCAGCTTACTTTCTTATAGAACCCAGAGCCACCAGCTCATGGATGGCATCCCCCACAATGAGTTGGACCCTTCCTCATCAGTCTTTGTGCAAACGGTGCAAATTATCCTTTCCTCTACACGTATCTCTGATCTCAGAAATTTCCATTTCTGTTAGAATAAGACCCTTACTACCATCCCCCAGAAATGTTTATATACCATTAAGTAGACAGTACAGGTTCTGTGTGGCTTATGATGGTGTCAATTCCCAATAAGACAATCATAAATTAAAATAGCTTGTCAAAAATGCTTTGAACACATCTGACCTACCAAACATGCAGGTAAGTTCAGTAACACTTACCTGCAGAGCTGCTGTTATTTTTGCAGGGGGCTAAGTGCATACACTTGGGGCCCACAGCTTGTTGCCACTGTCCTATTAACTAAAGCGCTCAAACTTGTACTTTTAAACACTGTGGAGAGGTGGAATATTGGTGGTCTAGAGCCAAATCAAAGTGTGGTTTGACTCGAAATAGTCAAGTATTTCCAAACTCTGTGTGTGATCTAACATCCTTGTGACTTCTAGACAAATCCTTTGGAATATATGAACATACCCCTAGCTTCAACAACCCAAAGGACCATCAGGTAGCATGTAAAACCTCTGGTAAAGATTTCTATGCTTTGGTACAACCTGCCTTCCTGATATTTCAACCAGGGTATTTGAAAAGTGTCTGGATCTTGATCTATGAATTTCTTTGTTCTTTTACTATAAAAAAAACTTCATGACATTGTTACCATGTTGGAATACAGAATTGGAATAACCCGAGTCTGTGCTCCTGAACCATGGTCACTCATACTTGGCTCCAAAATAAACCATCACTTACTCCCTTTGAGGAGAGAGTTAGACATTTTGAATTAACACCAGTGTCAATAACTATCATACTCTGTATTTCTGGCCTAGAAAATACCAAAATTTAAGATTTGAAGTGCAAGAGGCTTGGTTATTGGCTCGGTGGTTAACAGAACAAGCTGCTTTACCAGAGGACTGACTTTGGTTCCCAGAACCTATGTCATATGGGTCACAACTGCCTGTAACACCCTCTTCTGGACTCTTCAGGTACTACACACACACACACACACACACACACACACACACACACACACACACTTTAAAATACTTTGTTAACTCTTTAAATAAGATTTGAAGTACAGTTTCCACTGACCACATACCAGTTTCATGCCAATGTAAACTGGAAAAAACTGGAAGCTGCACCTTGATGGTTTCAGGGCCATCTCTAGAATGGACTCCTTTCAAAGGAACAACATCACTTCAGTGTGTGACCTGCAGGATTTTTAAGCCTAAAGAGACAATAACAAAAGAAAAGGTACAAAATACGACCCAATGAGGGAAAGAACTGAACACTGACCTAATGACCACTCTAACCCACTCTGACAATATATGCATTCTACTGGGCGTTCCAACATACCTATTTGCAAATCTGAATTATGCATTAGGGGAAGTCTTCTGTGAGGTACATTTGTTTAGATTACAAACCACAGGCCTCTAGTGTGGATCTGAAAAAATAATTGAAGTCCTCTTCACTTAATCTTATAAAGTATCCAGGATAATACTTTACCATGAAAAAAATTAGTTTAAAAAAACAGCACATACAAATGCAAACTTTTCTCTGATGTCAGAAATAAGCTGCTTTAGTGGCCCAAAGCCCGAAAAGCAATGGTCACTATGCTGTGCTCAGACAATGCCTGCCACACCATGAGTCTACAAGGCTCTAAAGCCACAGCATTTGGCTTCAATCACTGAATGAATGAAGTTGCCTTTGGTAGAGGGTTAGGAGCCTTACTCTATGGACTTAGATGACAATGACAATCATTTAAATGCCTGGAGCTGGTGAGCAGTTTTGTAAGACAGATTCATATGCACTGGGCTTCTGCAGGACTGGAAAAGAAACCCAGGGAAACGGACAAGAAAAGGCAACAGTTTTGTGCTGCCAGTAAATGAGAACTATCAGAAAAATCATTATCAGGTGTCCCATGGTGACAATCTACCTTGATGAGAGATGGTTTTGCAAGACATGTGCTATTATCCACCAGGGCATGCTGGGACACAGCTCACACTTAACATAGCTTACAAGGACTGCTTTGCAGCAGGACCACATGCTCAGGTGTGTGAGTTTTATCCAGCCCTGTCTGCAGCTGCTTTGCAGGGTGTGGCCCTTGCTGCCTGCATCCTTATCATTTCCTTGAGGCTTTGCCTGGTGCCTGCTTCTCCAGGTCCAGCCCTAGTATTTCTAGATACTGACTTCAAGCATCTCCCACTCACACATTACTACCTCTCCCTGCCCAACCAGCCTGTTTCCAAAGAACCCTTGTGGCAGGATGAAGATGCTCAGAAGGGATGCCTATGTCCTCCCCTTAGCTGACTACTGAAACAATACCCCCTAAAATCTGGAATTTCCCAAAGGACTCTCATTTCAGAAGAAGGAAATGGCAGAAGCCTGATGCAAGCCGGAGAGAAATTTGTCTGAAAGAGACTTCACATGTTTCTGACAACTTATCAGACCACCTTACAGGAGAGACCTGTGCTGAGCCAAAGATTAGTCAGTGATGGGCAAGACCGCACCTCCAGCAGGCCTGCTTAGCATTCAAAGCTCTTGCCTGCTTCCTAAACCGAAACCTGTTCACTTGCAGTCTAACATCTCAGGGCCAGTCCTTGGTGCTGTAGCCTTTAGAATTTACATTTTCTCTAACAGAATTGGAGGAAGGATAGTGAGATGGTTCAGTCAGGATATAGATTACAGAGTCAAAGCAGAGCTAAAGCTGAAGTGACCGAGGAGTAGGCCGGCCCTCCTGTCACTATCTCTGCTGACAGGGATTCATCTGAAGAAGAGAAGCGGGGAAAGCTAAGAGCACCCTGCTTTGCTGGGGAGGGGGGCAGATTTTCACTGAGTGATAAATGTTCTTTTCCCACACAAAGGGCAACTTAAGGAGACCCGCAGAGAAGAATGAAGCTCCAGAATATGCTAGAAACTGGATACACAAGTCTTTGTGTTCACTTGGGACAAGAACATTAGGGATGGCAGTGTTCTGGAGGCCTGCTCATCAGGGAGGTATAACCAGGGTAGAAGAACTGCATGACAAGAAGAGTTAGAAAGGGATTCTCGAAACATACTGGAGACAGCTGAACAGTAAGAGCCCAGAACTTTTTCTCTTATCAACACAGCAGCCATATGCCCGTCCTGGCCACCCTTCCTTTCTCCTCCAGTACCACGCCCACTATCTCACTCTGAACTTAAACTCCCATAGTGTTCACTTAGGTGTGTTCGTGCAGCGTTTGTGTCCTCATGCCAAGTCTATTTCCCTTCACAGAATGTCTTTGGGCATTTAACTTATATGCCAGTGAAAAATAAAATAAATTCTTCACCCAACAAGAAGGTTCAGTGGATAAAGGTAAGCCTGAAACTGCAGTTCAGTCCCCAGGAATGCTATGACAGAAGCAAAGAACTGACTCTCAAAATATGTCCTTTGGCCTCCACATGAACACTTATGCCTTTAATCCCAGCACTCAGGAGGCAGAGGCAGGTGGATTGCTGAGTTCAAGGCCAGCCTGGTCTACAAAGCTAATTCCAGGACAGCCAGGAATATGTATGTTTATGTATATATGTATATATACATACATATATACATATATGTAATGATAATAATAATGATAAATAATTTTTAAATTTTTATTCTTTGTCAGTTAATCTAGGCAGCACATTCTGGTCACACTCACATCTTCACCCTACCTTCCTTCCATTCCTGCCAATGCAACACTCTTCCCAAGAAGCTTTTGTCTTTTAGTTTTGGTTTGTGATCCACTGAGCTTAACCATGGCCGTCTAGTGGGCATGCTGTGAAATGATCTACACAAACACACGCAACTCACAAGAGGTTACACCGCTGTAGACAACAGGCTTCTCCCTGCTCCGTAACCATCAAGAGCCAATAGCTCCCAGGGAGAGGAGCCAGGCTTGATGTCCCTCTCCCAAGAAAATATCCTGAAAGGTAACCAAGTCCCAGAAAGGCAAGTGCAAATATTCTCTCTCATGTTGATCACAGCTTCACATTTATAAACTTCACATCTATACACATCTGTAAATACATACATATGTGTTTAAATTTGAATGTATATAGAGATCTGGAAGCTAGAAAGGGTCGGTGCAGGTATAGGGAAAGGGGAAGAAGCCTTAAGTAGCAGAGCATGTGTTCTTTTTTCCTAAGGACAAAAAAGAAATGCCAGTGAGTGTCTAAACAAAGAAACCAAGTCCGTCCCAAAGCTGAGGCTGTGACATCAGCATTCCGAATACAAGATCCTGATCGAAGAAAGCTGCCATTTATTGACTGAGCCTGCTGCTTTTATCAATTACCAGTGTACGTTTCCTAAACATCTCTTCAGGGTTGAAGTTACTGGACCTAGGAAGAGAAGTGAGTCACCCATTCACACTGCTGTGAGGACAGGGCTGTATCTTGCTCTCCAGCCATCTGAACATCTATGGTTCTCCCAGGTTGCTATCTGAGTTTTAAAGATGTTAGTGAAAACGTGAGTATGATCTCCTTGTACTCAGCCTAGGAAACAGGTACAAATCAGACCATGAGGTCTGCTGGTGCCACCACCCACAGTGCTGCCTCCTGGCTGCCTGTGAACCCTCTCTCCCAGATCCTGTTCTTGTGTTACACTCACTTTCTTCCTACACCCACAAAGGTACCCAGTGCCACTTTATGGGAATAACAGTGATGTAAGCACTGCCAGGTACTACAATAGAACCTGATCTGGTTGGGTTTGGTCACCTTGACACAAATCTAAATATCTGAGAAGAGAAACCTCAACTGAGAAATGCCTCCATCAGATTGCCTGTGGCAAATCTGTGGGTTATTTTCTTGATTGGTGATTCAAATGGGCGGATCCAGCTCACTGTAGGTGGTGCCATCTCTGGGAAGGGGGCCCTGGGTTCTCAAAAAAAAGCAGGCTGAGCAAGCCATGGGGTATGAGCCAGTGAGCACCATTCCTCCCTAGCCTCTGCATCAGCTCCTGCCTCCAGGTTTCTGCCCTATTTGAGTTTCTGCCCTGACTTCCTGCAGTGATGGATTGTTACCTAGAAAGCTAAGCTAAATAAACCCTTTCCTCCCTGAGTAGCTTTTAGAGGTGGTGTTTTATCACAGCAATACAAAGGAAGCTAGGCAGCAGCTGACTGTTTGGACTCAGCACATCTGTGGTGCCAGGGATAACAGAACACAAGCATAGTCTTACAATGCTTGTACAACCTGAGGACCTCCCTTTCCTCTTAGGGTCCTCCATTCAGGTAAAGCTTAATTTCACTGCAGAATTGACTTTCATGGCAAAGCATGAAGTAGAGTCAAAATTTGCTAAAAAGAAAGTTTGACAGAGATTTAAATACAAGGATTAATAGAAAGGCTCATGGGAGAAAGAATGTGATATGTCTATTAGCAAGGGGATGGACTCTTCAAAGAAGATTGTAAAGGGCTTGGGTGAGAGGATTGCTCAGTGGTTTGGGCAGCTCAGCATATCCAGCTCCAGCCCAGGAAGATCTAACACCTTTAGCCTCCTTAGGCACTCACCTGCACATATCCATACATAGACACATGACAATACTAAAATCTTAGAACTGGAGAGATGGTTCTGTAGTTAAGAGCACTTGCTGCTCTTGCAGAAGCCCTGGGGTTCTGTTTCAACATCTACGCAGTGGATTAGAACCATCCAGAGCTCCAGTTCCAGATGATCTGACACCCTCTTCTGACTTCTGTGGACATCAGACATGCACACACACGAGATGCACAGACCTCATGGAGTACATACAGGCAATGCACCCATACACATAAATAATATATTTAGGATTATAAATAAAAAATAATATGTTTAGAATTACAAATAAAATATGTTAAGAATTATAAATAATAAAATATTTTGAAAGACATTTTAACATGAAATTTAAGCATCAAGACTAAGAAAAAGAGAGGTGCTCAGGAATAGAATCAGACTCACCTGAGTGTGATTACAGGCTTCTCAAGGGACCGTAATGGATTATCTTCACAGTAGACACAAATACCACTTGGATTACACCTGAAAGGTTTGCTAATTAAGAACAAACAAACAAAAAACAAAACCCCCTTTTTTCCTCTTTTTTTTTTAAAAAAAAAAACAAAGAAGATCATAGGGTGGCCCCATAGGTTCCATGGGTAGGACTACAATCTGATAAGGTAAAATCATGAGCCACAGAGGAGTTAAGACATGTCTTTACTGTAAATAGGGTTTCTGGCGAGATTCCTAGGAAAGTATAGAAGGGAGAGAGCCCACATGTGCTCAGGCCTTAAGCATGACTCTGTGATATTTACAGTATGAAATATATATTATTTTATATGCATAGCAATATATTACTCGACACATCTCTCTATAATAGGAATATTGTCTCTGTGCCACAGCCCACACAGCAAATGTTAACTGAACTGGTGATGGCCTTCAGCAGAACCCAGAGCAGAAGCCCTTCCCTTCCCATATTCCCAGTCTTTTCCCTTCTTCCTCTATGCTGTCACATATGAAATCTTCTCAGACAGACCATCCTGAGCTACCCCATCCATTCCAACCGCTGCAAGGTGTTCAGGGGGATGACTGCACTGTGACTTAAGACTGTGTAAGTTGTGACTGCTGCTATTCTGGACTTGAGCCTCTCTGTGCAGTATGCATTGCTGACTCAGGCATGTCTAAGAAATCCAGCAGAGACTCACAGCCTGCAGCTGAAGCTAAGGTCCTAGGATTTCCTGGAGGATGCTCTCTCCTTCTCCTCCTCCTCCATGACCACAAATCAAACCTCTTGGAAACAAAGAATTTACTGCTAACAAAAACTATGAGCCAGCTTTTTGTGTAGGGAGGAGACTGCAAACAGAAAATGCATTCATAAGTGGAACTGAACCTTCCCTGGCAGTGCCAAAGCAATTAGCCTTAAAGATTGAATACTCCTACATCCAAGACAAAAATGAACTTGACAGGTTCATGTTGAGAAAGTGTGGGAATTTCAGCTCTGTGAACAAAGAGGATTTGAAATACAATCAATGCTATTCAGTGGAGGTGTGTGCCATTTTTTAAGCAAAATGAGAAAATACACTAGTTCTCTAGATGATCCATAAAAATGTAGGGAGACGTCAGCTAAGAAAATCCAGGCTAATGGAACCTACCTTGGCATGAACAGAAATGAAGAATGAATTTAGTTTCCACCTAGTCAGCTAATACATGGTTTTGTGACAACAGGAGAAGGCAAAGGAAAAGAAGATTATTTCCTTTCTCCCAAGTGTCTCCCATCTGCTGTGCCTGTGAAGCCCCTATACCCATATCCAGCATCCTATTCAAAGTGCATTGTCCTTCCCCAAGACAGAGTACCACAGCAGCACAGTGATGGGTACCAACCGACACGTGACCTGGGACTTCCTATCTGCCTTTCTAATTAACCTTGTGTGAGCTCATTAAGACGAAACACCTGCCATAGGTACTGTGTCCCCAGGAGTTTCTGGACCACAGCAGGTTCTTAGTAAAGTTATTTATCTGATGGTCAGTAAGGAAGAATTGTCCTCATCATTCAATAATTAGCAGACGTCTAAAGACAATACAAAAGAAGGGTGCAAGAAGTCTACCTCAGTTCCAGATCAACTCCTGGCAAGTCCTTAAAGGTAACTCTGTGAAGGAAAATCCCGTGTAGATGCTGATGAGTGTTGATGCACGTGAGATGGGGGTGCATGCGTGCGTGTGTGCTTATGCATGTGCCTGTGTGTGTGTGTGTGTGTGTGTGTGTGTGTGTGTGTGTGTGTACACATGTCCATGTTAGCTATCTTCCTTAAGCCCATCTTACTTTCTGAGTCAGAGTCTCTGGTGAACGTGGATTTCACTGATTGCACTCAGTTGCCTGTCAGGAAGCCCCCCATCTTGTCTCCATTTCCCCAGCACTGGGATTACAACTCTACCATGGATACTCGGGGTAGAACTCAGGTCCTCATGGTTTCACAGCAGCACTCTGCCAACTAAACCACCCCCCACCCTCTTTTCCTCTTAATTCAACTACACACTCTAGAATCACCAATGCCTGAACTGTGTTCTAGGGATTCCTAACAAATAAGGCAGTAGACTTTAGAATGTGACAAAGAGCCAACACTTAACTTGAGGAGTGGGGGTTAATGCAGCCTTTGCCATATTTCTTTCTCTGCCTCTTTTAGCAACAGAAGCTCCTGAACTCATCCTGGACACTGTTGTGTCCACGTTAGAGTAGGAAAGCATCCCACCCTGAATGAGAATCTTTAGGCCTACTCAAATGCTGGCCAGTGGTCAGGACACTAGAAACATTTCTAGGATTTCTGTCACAAATGATCAGGACCTTACAACTTATAACTAATACTGTAAACAAACACAAACATCTATAATCCATTTTGGGGAAATATGGGTATAGTTCTCTAGGCTACTTCCTGCTGAATGGGGGTGCTGGCAATCCCATGGGGACCCAAAAAAAGTTTAGGATTATAGACAAGTATTTAGTGGAGTAGTCTGTAAATCTGGGTAATCTCAGCCAGTCTCCTTGAAGTAGTTTTGGATGCAGAGCTCACAGGAAACTGCAACAGAGTAGCTGCTCTGAAATGCTGGATCATCTGGGTCATTCTGTTCCATCAGAGCCTTTCAGGGAGGCTTCCTCAATCAAATTTTATTTTCTTTAACAAGGAATAAATCCACATCCTCTCTTTTTTTGTGGAAATAAAAAAAAAAAAACTCTTCTCCAAAGTAACATATCTTTTCTTTTCATTTAAATTTTAAAGTCAACTCATTTACAAAATATACAGGTTGGATTAATCCAGCAGCATTTATAATCAAATGGCTTTTTAGAAGCTTTTACTACTTCATTTTCAGTCAAAAAAGCTAAAGACAAGACAATAACATATAGTATCCATACACTATTTGTATTTTCCAACTTTACATGGCTTATTACTATTTTTTACTCTATTTCTTTTTTTAAGGACTTTATCCCTTTTTCTTTTCTCTCTCAAGCCTATGTATATTTTTGAACATACTCTAAACCATTTATAGGTTTTTTTGAATCTGTTTCTATTGTATATCTCTTATTTCTTATCTTTTTCTGTTTTTGACCAACATTTGCTTGGCTAGAGCAAGCTCAACCCAGCTCCCTCTATTTCTGTTGCTAACCACACCTTTAATCTGCAAAGATGTGGCTAAGGATTAAAAGCTTCCACAGGGTGGCTGACTGACTCCACCATGCAGCTCCTAGTCTAGCTTCATAGAGTTTAGCTTTTTAGCAGAGTTATGGGTAGGACCCACATTTAACACTCTGGGGAATTTTAGGGTCCATATAATCACCAACTAAAGCACTGTCATCTGCTGCTCATAAACTCTATTTAAGTATTTGGTAGCAGTGCCTCTTAAAAGACTTACAAGTGGTTTCGATGCTAACACTGTGTCAGAAAGCTTCTCTTTAAAAAGCTATGCCTCTGCTTGCATCCAGCAAACAGGGCTTTTCCAAGAAAATGCTGCTACTAAGAAGCAGTCTTTGATTGTTCTCTTTTTGGCTATATAAATAGAAAGCCTAAATCCATCATATTTATCTTATTGCTTAAATTGAGGTTCCTGTGAGACATGAGGAATTGGCATTGTTGTAGCTTAAGCTGCACAAAGCAATCCCACCATTTTGTAGCTCAAGCCCCCATGCCACAACAGGGTGTCTCTGTCTCAGCTCACATGAGAGACACTACTCCGAAGCTGTTTTTGGCTCTGATTATGTGTTCTAGAACCCTTTTTAATCTTTTTATGACTTTATGTGGGTGTATATGCCCCATGTGGGGCACCATTTGTAATAATAAGTTTCTGGCCTATCCAGCCTGTGGTCCAGACCCACAAACCCATAGTCCCTCAGAAACACACAGAAGGCTTATATTAATTTCACGCTGATTGACCTATGACCCAGGCATATATCTTGCTAACTCTGCTCTTAAACTAACCCATGATTCTTACCTTGCTTAGCCATGTAGCTTGGTACCTTTCTTAGAGCAGCATTTCAACTTCTTTTCTCTGTGGCTGCTGACATCTCCTCTGGTGTCTCTTTGGCATCTCTGGTGGTGGTATCTCTGGCATCTCTGCTCTGCTCTTCCAGTTCCCAGAGTTATCTTAATCTTGTAACCCCACCCAAACTTCCTGCCTGCCTTCAGCCAATCAGCACTTTTATTAAACCAGTAGGTGGGACCATTATTTACAATGTAACAGAACACAGTCCCACTACAGAGCCTGGTTTGAAAGCTTCAGAACCTGAGCTCAATACCTGAAGTGTGTATCAAAGCTCCAGGCATCATAACACTTGCTTATAATCTCAGTACTGGGGAGGTGGAGACAAGTGGATCTCTCTGGAGCCCAGGTGAGCAAGTCTAACTGGTAGACCCCAGATTCCAGGTCCCTTTTCTCACAACACATGGCAGATGGCTCTTAAGAAACAAAACCCAATATTGTCCTCTGGCCTCCACATGAGCACATGCACACAAATTCACACATATCCACACATGATAAAAAAAAGAAAATTTAACAAGAACATTCTGTATTGTTCCTTCCTTGCTAGTTCGTGAGAATAAAAGGTCTTTTCTGCTATTACTGACATTTAAAAATTAGCCATTTGAGTTGAATAACTGGGTTCCAAATTAATTCAGCATAAAACTAAAGCTTTCCCCAGTCACTCTAGTGAGAAAGTTCAGACGACTCCACTGTTGTGTGCCTAGCAGTATTTCCTAACTGTCATTTTATTACTCTACTAAGCAAACAGGACAAAGACCATGGTGCCTTGGACACCAGGACCTCTGGCATCACCAAAACATAGAGCTAAAATCTTTACATGGCTGTATTAGTAGGCTTGACCAGGCTCTTCAAAGGTCATTTGTGATATGGAGCAGGAAGACAAATCATGAGCTGCAAAGCATCCATGAAGGACTAAGGGGACATCAGTCTACCTGTGGAAGATGGGGAAAAAAAGATGGAGAGAAGCAGCCAGCCATCCTGTTCCTGCCTGGTACCCAGCGCTGGGTCACAGTGCACTAATTCTGGAAGGTCTGATGCTGCTTGAGCAAGTGGGTGAACGGATCAATGCTTTTGTCAGGGAGCTCCATTTAGCAGTATCTTGGAATCTGCACAAATCAACCATCCTGCCTCAGGTCCTCACTTGCCTCTTGGCAGTGCCCGACCTTGACTGTTATCATCCATCAGTCCAGCCTCTTTGATTCTCATATTCCTGAAACAGAAATTACAGAAACACTTAGAAAAAATGACTTACACCCGACCCTCCACCCTTTGACTGTCCTCCTGGCAAAACTGGAGCAGACAGCAACCTATGAAATCACCCTTTCAGAGACTGGGTTTGCACAGGTCACATTAACCCACCCCCAGCCACTAGTCTTTGTTTCCACATTTAATTAAGGATGGAAAGTCCACGCACTATAAGCATCAGCCTGGAAGTATAACATGAAATATACATGGAGCATCGACCTCCTGCTGTTTATCAAAAGCTCCACGTAGAGGCTGGGGGATGGGTATGTGAGGGAGTGCTCCATATGAAAGTTTGAGTTCAGATCTGCAGCACCGATGTAAAAACCCAGGCATAATGTTAGATGCCTAAACCCCAGTGCTAGTGGTGGGGGTGGAAACAGGAGAAGCCCTGGAGCTCACTGGCCTGCCACCCTAGCCAAAATGGTTAGTTCGGGCTTGAGTGAGAGACCCTGTGTCAGAAAATAAAGGAGAAAGTGATGACATCCAGTATGAACTTCTGGCTCTTCAAGGAGCACAACCACAAGAGTGTGCCTACATTCACATATATAAATCATACACACACACAAATATATTATTATTATTACTATTATTATTATTATTAGAGCTTCACAGGAAAACAGCTTTAAAGGGAATATAAATTTTATTTTTTTCCTTTCATCTGGAAAGTCTAACCTAGCTAGACCAAAAGAAATTTGTGAGCTGAGACTGTTGTTTGAACCCCCTTCTTTCCTCCTCCCATTGGAGGACTTTTAGTGACATGAACTATGGGGTGAACCTCTCAGTCTATATGAATACCCATAAGCATAACATCCCACAGCAGTCCTGGTATCAAGGGCAAGGGCAAAGGTGATTTTACTTTAAATAAGGTCCTTATTTAAAAAAAAAAATCTCTCAAAGAATATTGTTCTTTAATTAAAAAAATATTTCTCAAAATAATGTCTCTCTTTTTCTCCTTCTCTTCCTTTCCGGGTGTGTGTGTGTGTGTGTGTGTGTGTGTGTGTGTGTATGTGTGCATGCATTGCTCTCAGAGGCTGGAGAGGGCATCAGAATCCCCTGGAGCTAGTGATCCAGCTGGTTATGAGTGGCCTGACATGGGTGCTGGGAACTGAACTTTGCCGTTTTCAGGCATCTGCCAGGCTCCACTGCATTTCTTTGGGATACATTGGTTTTTAACTTCATGAATTGTGAATGGCAGAACCAATAAATGCCCCCTTGCTTTGCTTTGTAGAATACTGGGAAAACAGCGGAAGGTTCTGTTACCAAGTAACATAACAAATGTGCCCATCACTCTTGTCCTACCTTCTCTTGACTTCCCCACTAATAATTCTTTTTCTCACATCCTTTAATTTCTGATGTTTTGAAAATTAAGTGTATCTTAGAGTGCTCTGAATCATTTGTTGGAAAGATAGACACACAATTTCATCAATTTGCTTGAGCAAATTAACATGAAAGCCAATGTTAGCCAACGCTAAGGAAGCATTTTGAAGATGGTTCTCCTTCCCAAAACTTCAATGAGTAATATAAACAAGACTTTCTAATTTTTGCCCCACGTGACAAATGTTCTCAGCCACATGATTCTGAGACCCATGGACAACTCTGCAGAGGACTACTGAGGAGGTAAAGTGACTTGTTATTGAACCAGAGACAAAAGGATGAGAACTAAGGCATTGAATACTTAATGCTTTCATCAAAAATCATTCTGAGCAGTGATGAGCAAGGCATGGAAGACAGCAATGGAAGATGTAGCTAAGGGATAGAGCGCTTGCACAGGATGCAGAGAGCCCTGGTATGGAAAGAAAGAAACCAGAAAGAAAGGAAATTAGAACAGGAGGTAAGAAAACATAAAAAAAGGAAGAAAATGGGGGAAAGAAAGGAAACAAAAGGAGGAAGAAATGGGCTGGGTGGAAAGAGGAGAAGGGGAGAGAGGCAGAGTGGGAGGGGGGAAGAAGAGGGAGGGGGAGGAAAAAACTAGTACCACCTAGTCAAATCCAGACAGGAACATGTGCATGTAACTCTCATAACAACATTACACCACCTGGACCAGGTGTCACCTATCATAGATAGTGAAGCTTCACTACCCAAAAGAACAACAGAGGAAAACTCCAGGAGAGCTAAAAATGGGTACCAGGAGAGCAATGCTACACAGGTGCTAAAAACAAACAAACAAACAAAACAAAACAAATACAGCCTATCAATGATTTAGACACTAGAACTTCAAACTGTCCAGGCTGAATGTGAGAGGTGGGGATGAAGGTGATGGACACAATTCAGTCCTTGTATCCGTGTTACCAAAATAGCACTGCTGGTATTATAGTATCTCATATTAAATTCTCATAAATATTGTCAAAATGAAAACCCAAGTCCTGAAAACACAGGCAGCACCTTCTGTCCTTACCTCATTCCAAATCAAAATATGTGTCCTCCTTCTCACAAAATGACACCTGGGCTTTCGGGGAAAGTATCTAGATGGCATCTCTTAAATGAGTTAGCGAAAGCAAACTCTGAAAGCAAAGAGGATCATTTCCTCTCATCTCTCTTCACCCTCAGCTGTTATCTAACGGAATTTTAACCCGATTCTTGTTGCCAAGGAGCATCTACCTGCTGTGGCAATTGTACATGCATGGCTGCTTCCTGCTAAAGCTTTTCTACAGATAAGATTTTTTTTCACAATGCATGCAAGTGTACACAGGTGTGTGTCTGTAAATGCAGGCCTATGTGCCACAGTGAGCATCTGGAGGTCAAAACACAAGATCAGGTGTTGGTCCCTGCCTTCCATCTGCTTACTGTTTACTACCACTGTGTAGATCGGATCAGCAGCCTGCAAGCCCCCAAGGATTCTCCTCTCCTTGCCCGATTATGAGTTCATAGGTGTAGGGGTTCTGAGAATCTACAGGTCCTTATGGTTATAATGCATGTGCTTTACCCATGGAGCCATCTCCCAGACCTCTGAATGAGATCGCCTGTTAATTTACTTGAACAGAATCTGTTGTCAGAGATGCAGGTTGCACATCATAAATGACCCCATTTTAGTGATTACTGGCCATTGTAAAAGTGAAGATGGGGGCCACTGTGGGACTCGATGATTTATTGATTACTAAGAGATGCTCTGTCTTTTCACATTGCTGATTAATGATTGATTATAAACTATGAACTTTTTCCTTTTTCTTTCCTTCTTTTCTCTTTTTATTTGTTTGTTTGGTTTTTGGTTTTTTAGACAGTTCTCTGTGTAGCCCTGGCTGTCCTTTAAGTAGCTCTGTAGACCACGCTGGCCTCAAACTCAGAGATCTGTCTACCTCCCTAGTGCTGGGATCAAAGGCGTCTGCCACTACAGTCAGGCTGCATTGTGGACATTTAACATCACTCTGAGGTCTAACACACAGACACTTTCTGTGCTTCACACAATCAGGAAAGATTAGATTAGATGATAACCTTGAGCTTTTGTGTGTGTGTGTGTGTGTGTGTGTGTGTGTGTGTGTGTGTATGTGTGTGTGTGGTGTTATTTACAAAGTGCCTGGAAAATGCATACAGCATGGGATCCACTGACTTAAGAGTCTCCCTCTGTGCTGGGTAAGAAGCAGTTTCTCCTGGAGATGTTCTGAGTTTGCTCTGTTTCTGAGCTATACTGTTTCCAGCAGGTCCAGATGTCATGGGGAACCTCCTTTACCACTTTAGAATCAATCAACTACCAATTCTCTAATGCAGTCCACTAGGCTACCCTACCATGACAAACCAGAATGGCACTGCCATCAGAAATACCCAATAAAAGCAATGTAAGGAAAGGTTTATCTGGACTCAAATCTGGGGTAGCTTGTCCTTCTGTCCTGAGAAAGCACACTGCATCCACAGTCAGGAAGCAGATGTAGGTATATGTCTGTGTTCAACTTGCTTCCTTCTTACTATTCAGGACTCCAATCCATGGGCTGGTGCTGCTCACAATTACAATGAATCTTCTTTGTTCAACTAACCTGATCTAAATAGTCCTTTGCTGGAATACTCAGAGGCTAACCTGAGTTATTCCTCACAGAAGTACCTGGAAACTTGTCTCCTAGAGTCTAGATCTTGTCAAGTTGTCAAGCAACACTTAACTAACATCATAATATATGTGGGTATGTGTGCATGCCTGTATTTGTATGTGCATATTCTTAAGTGCCATTCTGCAGGCACCATCCACCTTCTTTAGATACAGGGTTTTTAATTGGCACAGAATGTTCTAGTCTAGGGTGAATGGCAATGAGCCCCAAGAATCTGCTTGCTCTGCCCCCAAAACTAAAATTATATGCATGTGCCACCATGCCAGGCTCATTTTCATGAGTGCTGAGTATTGAGCTCTGGCCCTTGTTCAGGTCCAGTGCTCAATGAACTAAGCTATCCCCAGCCCTAGTATGTTACAAAGCGTTTCTAATTGTAGGCAGTTTGTACCATCAGCTGTCCTAAGTGGAAAAGACCTGAGCTGGGGAGATAGTTCAATGGGTAAGAGCACTGGCTGTGCAAACTTGGGGACCTGAATTTGATCCCCTAGAACCCCCATAAAAGCCAGGCACAGTAGTGGAAGAATCTGTAATCTCAGTACTCCTGCATGGAGATGGGAGGCAAACACAGAAGAATCCCAGAAGCTGGTGAGAGAGCCAGTTAGCTTGGTGTATCCAGCAAAAATGCAAGAGAGACTCTGTCCCACATAAGGTAGAGGGTAAGGACTGACAACTGAAGTTGATCCTCTTACCTCCACACACATACGATGGCCCAGGTGTACCACATTCACAACCAAAACTGGGTGCAGAGAAAGAGAAAGCATACTCTCCAAATCAACAACCATGCTTGTATCAAAATATGGGGTTCTAGGCCACACCTTGGAAGCCAGGCACTAGCCACATTGCCCCCCCCCCAACTCTGCCTTCGCCTCATTCTGCTTTCCTCTTGAGCCACTCTGTCCTGATGTCACTTTGGCTTCCAAGAACAACAGAAATGATCCATAAGCACCTTTGTGACAAGGGACTCAAACTGTCCCCAAGCAATAGTGAGCCTCATAGTCAAGACCATCCACAAAGTGAAAGCAATTATCTATCAAGGTATCTATCAACCTCCTCAAGAGATCGTGACAATTACAGTTTCTTCGATTCCCCCTGCAGGGCCAGACCTGAACCAATGGCCAAGCAGATGACACCTTGAACAAGACCATTATTGCTCATAGCTGCCACAGCATTTTCTCTACCCAAGCCTAATGCTCCTATCAGACAAACTTGACATCACTAGTCCTCTCTCCAACAGAAACTAAACGAATCTCCTTGCATTTTCACATTGCTGCCTCTAATTGGTGAACTGGAACCCATGGGCAAGCCTCCCTATTTGGTCTCCCTGGCTGACAAATGGGCCAAGAAGAGATACACTATCCAGGCTAAATAGATGTCAGATCCCCAGGCAGAACCAATAACCACTGCTGTTTTAAGACATTAAATTAGGCCGTACTTTGTTAGACAAAAGCTGGATCCTAACTATTGTGTTATGGAAAGGAATTTGCTCTTTTTAAAGATGAATTAAAAGTTCAGTGCCTCAAAACCTGTAAACTCCTACCTTCTTAGAGGATAGCATAACAAAACCACTTTCCTTCTTACTCCAGGACAGCTCCGTGAAGCCTTCCCAGTCTGCTGCCCTCTTGCCGCCAGCATGTGCTATTGTATGCCTCCCTTTCCTCTTCCACGCACAAAAAAATGTAAGAACTTTTTTAATTTTTCAGAAAAAAATTACACCAGTTTCAAACTCACATAGACATTTCTCCTTGTCATTATTCCCTCCCATACACTTTAACAAGAATTTGCACAGCATTTACATCATACTATTATATAATCATAATACTTATAGGTATTATAGTAATCTGGACATGGTTTGTGATTTCCAGGGCTAAGTATATGGGAGGGTAGATGTAGATTATATGCAAATTCTATGTCATTTATTCGGGGATTTAAGATTTTGATCCCCATGGGGCTCCTGGGGCCCAATCCCACTTTTAAGGGCCATTTAAAATTCTGTACCTCCTTAAAGCCCTTATTTCCAAATACAGTTGCTATGATGATGGCTATTTTTGGTTGTCAATTTAGCTACATCTTGAATTAACTAAAAGCCACATGGCTGGGAACAACTGTGAGGGATTTTTTTAAAATTACATCATTTGAAATGGGAAGGCCCCCTTCTAATCCAGATCTTTTGAGGTGGGAACACTCACCTTTGGTCTGGACCACATCTTCTGCTGGCATGAAAGAAGGAAGCTGGCTCCCTCCTTGTCTGCTTGTTCTTGCTCTCACTCTTGCTCTCCCTTAGCAAGGCTGTTCTTTCACGGATGGGCATTACAAGCTGCTTCTTTGGGATTCTAGTGTGTACTGAAGAATACTTGAGACATCCAGCCTCTCAGAATGAACAACTACTGGATTTTTAGACTTTCTGTTGATAGACAGCTATTATTGGACTAATTGAACCACAGCCTATAAGCTGTTCTAATAAATCATCTTTATATGGAGAGAAATTTATTCTGTAAATTCTGTTCCATTAGAGAAGTCTGCCTAGTATATACTGGGACCAGGAAATCAACACATAGATTTTGAGGTTTACACTGACATCATTTTACTGATGCTTATAACAAAGACAATATTTATTAATCACGTGCCAAGTATCTGATACTTCATTTTTTTTTATTTTCTTCTCACAGTGTTTTTTATAAAGTCTGAATAGTCCCCACTCTTTTAGACTGGCAAAGCGCAGCATGAGAGGACTCAGTGCAGCAATTTTTTTCTCCAAGATAAAACATTTCATCTTGGAGGGAAGTACGTTAAGAAGCAGGGTGTTCTAACAGGAGGTGAAGCATTCCATACTACAGGGAAACTTCTTAAGCTCAGGAAGTAAATAATTCAGAGGCTTCAGGAAGTTCCTGAAACTGATAAGATTTACTAGATCCCTCCATCTCCAAGCTTATATAATAAGCAGGAAGACTGCTGGGAGACACTCTCAAACTAGCTGAGCTGCCTGGAGGGGCAGAGGCCATCTGAGTTGCCCAGAAGATGTTCGGAACACCTGAGCTGCCTGGAAATCACACTCTCCAAATTGTCATGCTGAAGGTTATAAAGTGCACTCCAGCTTTTCAGGCTTCCAGAGCTGTCAGCATGCTGGTGTGGGCTTCGGTGATGACTTTGAATCCTTTCCGCTCTTGTAAGTAACCTCTCACCCACCACTAGAGACCCCCAGTAAAACTCACTAGTTCACCAAGTTGAACTTTGGCGGTATTCATATTTGGATCTGTCCTTGGTTCCCTATCTGAGGCCAACAGGCATTTGTTCAGATCTCCCTAGGAACAGTGTCACATAAGTAGCATCCTTAGTGATCACATAGCTTCTAATCAGAACTATGATCCAGATACAAGCTTCCAGGTCTCAAGCTTACCTAAGACGCCTGCTGCTATTTGTTTGCTTGCTTGCTTTTCCAGGTGAGACAAGGACTTAACATGTAGCCCTGTTCAGCCTCTGAAATACTGGGATAGGATTATAGGCATTGGATTGCCTAGCAGTCTTTCTCCGTTTCATTTCTTCCTTCCTTTAACATTAATCAAGGACCTATTTGAGTCAGAAGCTAAGCAAGCAAGAGCTGGAAGGAGAGTGTCGTGCATATTCACCCCTTTTTACTTAGGTACATCCTGACTGGGTGTACAAAGGAGTCAGATATGAGGTAACCAAGGAAACTACAGCTGCATACTGGCAGCTGTATCTCCCAGTGGTTAAAATGCCCCTTGGTTGCAAGACAACTCTGAAACTACAATTAGACTCCTCTGGCTATATCTGAAATAGAAGCATCAGGACTTTTCCCAGTAGCAATATGTGCACATCCACATATTGTACCTGATAAACAAGAAAGGGGAAAAAAATGGCACCATGGCACCATAGCCCCAGAGCCCATGCAGCAGAGTAGGACCAAATGGGAACTTAATGGCGACACTGCAAGAAGGAGGGGACCATAGGAATCTTAAGAACGATGAAGATAACTCGGCAGACAGTGCACTTGTCATAGAAGCAAGAGGACCTGAGTTCAGGTCTCCAAACCCACACAGCGGCTGTGTTGGATTGCGTGTCTATAATCTCAGTGCTTCTAGGAGTGGAAGGGGGATGAAACAGGAAAACTTTCAGCAGCTTGCCTGGTGTAAACCCCTGTTTCAAATGTATGCCTCTCCACTCCTGGTTGAGCAATTCTCCCCAGGCACCTCCTGCCTAGCTTTCCTCAAAGCAAATCAAACAGGCATGCCTTCATGAGGCGCCCTTTATTTTTCTTTTCATCTGCTTCCATGGTACCACTAATCAAATTCCTGATTGTGCTCAGCCAACCCTGAAACAGAATGCTACTGAACCATCCCGGCTTCTTGCTTCCATTTTTGTTGTTTTTAAATCTAAACTCCCTTGAAGTACAAAAAAACAATCTATGTCTAAATTGACTGAAAAACTGCACTCCAGCAGAACCATGATGGCCCAGGTCTCTTCCTACCCATCACAGATCAGGAAGTTCTTCTGAGTTGATTGTAAAAAAAAAAAACCTAATGGCTACTGAAATCGCCCCCAGAAAATAGAGAAGCAAGATGATGTCTGGAATGGCTTAAGTATCAACCAGTGTTCAAATAGAACTTACAAGATTTTAAAATATAGGGATGGGGAGATAGTTCAATCAATGAAGTGTTTGCTACATAAGCATAAAGTTTGAACACATGCAAGAAGCCTAGTTGAAAAAATTTATAAAACCTAAGTGTATGAATATATAAATAAATATACATACATAGATTAATTCAAATTTTCCCATCTTGGCTGACAATGCTGCCTCTGAAAACCAAAGACCATCTATGAAAACCCTCAGCACCAAGTATGAGAAGCTCTCTCTTGAGTTGTTGGTCAGGATTGCCCAAGAGACTCTCAAAACATTACAGGTTATTATTATTGCCCTTGGCTGCCCCCTAGAGGTGGTATTGCTAAAGACACCATCCATGCACTTCAGACACAGGTTCGAGAGGCCCGTGAGCTGGAACATATTTGAAAGCCTCCTCTCTGTATACTAACTTTTATGGTACCAAAATGTGGTATGTAATGTTCAAAAGAGAGAAGCAACCAACAGCCCTACCCAGCAATGCTGCCTATAAACCAGAGCAATGACTAACATGGCACAATAACCCACATGTTCCTTGGCAGCAACCAACGGCTCTATTGGACTTAAGACCATTCAAAAAACAGGGAAACTGTGTCAACTACACAGAGATAGTAACATCATGGATCTTGGTAGAGAACCTACAACCATCACTTTACCAAATCAGCAGAATTCCTAACCAACATACAAAATATTTGTCCTTTGTCTTAGTTGGGGTTTCTGTTGGTGAGAAGTAACACCATGACCATGGCAACCCTTACAAAGGAAAACATTTCATTGAGGCTGGCTCACAGTTTCAGAGGTTTAGTCCATTATCATCATGGAAGCACACAGGCAGACTTGATGCTGGAGAAGGGGCTGAGAGTCCTAAATCTGGATCTGCAGGCTGCAGAAATGAAAGCGACAGTGGCCAGGCTTGGACTTCTGAGACCTCAAAGTCCACTCCCTAGTTACACACTTCCTCCAACAAAACCACACCTACTCCAACAAGACTATACCTCCTAATAGGGACAGTCCCTATGGGGCCATTTTTATTTGAACCACCATATCTTTACACCCATAAATGAATGTAGTCTCAAACCTTCATCAAGGAAACTTCTCTTTGCAACATATGGTGATGATTATAGAAAATCTTAACCAACCGAAGTCAGAGCTGTGGAGCCCAGTCCCTCTGCTATACATCTGCAATGCAACTCCACATTTATGGTTCCAGGATCTTGCAGAAGGGGAAATGGAAAGAGTGTAAAAGCCAGTAGATCAGGGAGTTTACTGTGAGGTTGTGTTTCCTAGGAATGTTGGAAGTGATACCCATAAAGTCTTACTAACGAGACTGCTCAAACATGAGCTGAGCAAGAATGACAGCAATCGACATGCCAAAGTAGATGTGGGCAAGTCCATGATGACTCAATCCCAAACAAAGAACTACAGGCAGCTGAGACAGCTGGGCGGGGGAGGAGTGGTCTTCCCCAGGAAAGAGCACACCAAATGATCAGCCCTGAAAATATACATGCAAAAAACATTATACAGATAGAAAAGGTTGTATTTATGTATTTAGGAATCTGTACATATACACAGATGCATGTAAGCACAGTTCATGAAAAGGAGAGGCCATGAATTTTAAAGAGAGCAAGCAGGAATATATGGAAGGATTTGGAGGTAGGAAAGAAGGGGAAATGGTATAATTACAAACTCAAAAATTAAAAGCAACAATTTTTTTAAAGTTTAATAAGGTAGTATGTGATTGAAATCCCAGTTCTAAGTGGTAGAAAACATTTAACTCACAGTCCCTGGGGCTGACTGGACAGCAACCCTGCCTAATCAGTAGACCCCAGTTTCCAGTGAAGGAACTAGCCTCAACAAAGCAAGGTGAAGAGCTTCTGAAGAAAGGCAGCAGAAACTGGTGTATACACACACACACAGAGAGAGAGAGAGAGAGAGAGAGAGAGAGAGAGAGAGAGAGGAGGGAGATTTTAAAGCACACTGTTCTATCCAACCGGAACAAAAAAAGACAGACCTCTATGCAATGAAAATAGCACCATCTCCCTGTCAAGAGCAAGAAAGGAGCTTCCTGGGTTTCCAGCCCTGGCCTCTCTTTCTCCAGCAATTCTGTACCCTCAGCTCCCCCGTGTCATCCATCTCAGAGCCCTGTCTACCACCTCCCACCTGCTCCCTCCAAATGCCGCAAAGCCACAAACACTGTCTCTTTAACTATCTCTAATATTGTCTATATGTGCATATACACATGTGTGTGCACAAGCATATAAAGGTCAGAGGTCAACCTCAACTTTCCTTCCTCAGGAGTTACCTATGTTTCTTGAGATAGCTCACTGTCCCAGATTCATTGCCTAGGTTAGACTCTGGACAGCAGAACCCCCAGGGATCCTTCTGTCTTCTCTTCCCCAGGGCTAGGATGACAAGCATGTGCCACCATGGCTGGTTTTTCTGGGTCCCCGGGCTGGAACTCAAACTCATGCTTCCACCATTAGCACTTCGCCAACTGAGCTCTTTTGTCTTCCACACTTGATGTGCCTCTTGCCCTGCGTCTTCCAGAGCAAGGCACTGTTGGAAATATTTCAAGCCCATCAAGAAGTGAGTTTTCTTCCCAAAATAGAAGGATAACGAGAAACCAGATAGTTATATAATCAAATTCTAAGGTCCCTCACTGGGTAATATCACCAGTGGGAGTTATGTATGTATTTTTATTTTGCAAGTGAAATAAACTATATTTAGTCTAGTTCTGCTAGAACAGGCAGAAAAGAAGTGACACGTTCAATGGCCTTAAACCAGATATGACCCAAAAAAGAAGTCATACCCTGAGTGAAGAGGGAAGTCCTCTGAATGTAATGGAGATGAGGAAGAAGAAAGAGATATCAACAGCATCAACTTCTCTGAGTGAGAGAAATATAAAGTGTGCATGTGGATGTAGAGGTCAGTGGTCAGCTTCAGGTGTAGACCTCGGGTGCTAGTTACATTGTTTCTTCAGACAGGGTCTCTTACTTGGTCTGAGCTCACCAACTCAAGGAGGCCAGGAATCCTCCAGTCTCTTCCTCAGCACTGAGGTCACAAGCACAAGCCCCCACACTGGGCTTTGTGTGCATGAATTCTAGAGACTGAACTCAGGTCCTCATGCATGCGAGGCAAGCGCTCTACTGACTAAGTTACCTCCTCAGCCCCATGCATCAACTTGAGGGAAAAATGAAACTCAAACCTTTGCCTAAGAACATGAGTAGAAGGCATAAAAGGGAAGGTTATGGATGAGATTAGTGTTTGAATCCATATTCAGTATGCCGAATATAACAAACTTCTCTAGTGTGAATGGTCCTCATCTGATCTAGCAAAGACTTGAGTGAGAAAAAAAAAAGATGAGAAGGAAGAAATCTGCCTCTTTGTCTTCAGTTTGGGATTAAATTTGTCTTCAGACTCTGATTCAAACTAGGTCACCTCTCTTGTATCACCAGCTTCATACCTCCAGATCTTGGAATGTCTTCTTGGTCCTCATAGTTATGTTAGCCAATTCCTTATTACAGAGAGAGAGAGAGAGAGAGAGAGAGAGAGAGAGAGAGAGAGGAGAGAGAGAGATTTAGTTAAGGTTTCTATTGCTGAGAAAAAATACCATGACCGTGGCAACTCTTATAAAAGAAAAACATTGAATGGGGTGGCTTATAGTTTCAGAGGTTTAGCCCATTATCATCCCAGCAGGACATGGGGACATGCAGGCAGACATGGTGCTAGAGAAGGAGAAGAAAGTGGAAAAGGAGCTACAACTTAATCCTACAGGCAACAGGAAGTGATCCAGGGCACTGGGTGTCCCTTGAACATATATGAGATCTCAAAGTGACATACTTCTTCTAACAAGGCCACACCCACTTCACCAAAGTCACACCTCCTAATAGTGCCACTCCCTTTGGGGGTCATTTTCTTTCAAACCACCACAGAGAGGAGAGAGAGAGAGAGAGAGAGAGAGAGAGAGAGAGAGAAAGGTGCTCATAGGGTGGAGTTGTATCTTATCTTGGTTTCTTTTCCTGTTGCTGTGACAAAATCCTGGACCAAAATAATCGAAGCAAGGTAGGTTTTACTTTCACTCACAGTCTGAGGGGACACTCCATCATGGTGGGAAAGGCATATGTTGGCAGGTGCCTGAGGCAACTGCTCACATGGCATCTGCAGTCAGGAATCAGAAAGGAATGAATGCTTGTGCTCAGCTCAGCTCAGCATGTCTCATTTTCATTTAGGTCAGAAACCCAGCCTATAAAATGGCACTGCCCACATTTGAAGCAGCGTTTTTTATCTCAATCAACCTAATCAAGAAAATTAATTATTCATAGGCCTGCGTGGGGACTGACCTAATCTAGACAACCTGTCACAGTCTTGGCCAGAAGTTCCTTTCATTGATGAAACCATCAAATATCCTAATAAAGCTTTTATGAATTGAAACTAGTGTAAGTAAAAAAAAAAAAAATGATGCACTGACCACTGGAACACCTTAGCTTAGCCTTTCCTATAGTGGCCATGTTCAAAATGGAACAGAAGTTGGATATAATATAATATAATTATAATATAATATAACATAATATAAATTCTATTTTATAATGCTGTAGTGAGAAATTCTTGTAGATTATTTTATTATACTGAAAATAAAGACTGAATATAGCTATACCTCTGAACCATCATATAGAATAACTGTAAGTAGCATCACTATATCAGATGTCTATTTGTGTACATCTAATATACACAACAGAAATTCTGAGGTCATAACCCAGGTTCTACCAGATCAATGATATGAAGACACAGACAGACAGACTGACAAAAACTGGCATATTGAAGTAGAAATGCAGAAACAGGCTGACAAGAGCTGGGGATATAGCTTGGTGGCAGAATGCCTGTCAAGCAGAGAAACAGGGTGCTTGAGTAGCTTGTGGAATGCCAGGTTAGATTCCTAGCAGTAGTGAAAAAGAAGAGGAGAGAGAGAGAGTGAGAGAGAGAGAGAGAGAGAGAGAGAGAGAGAGAGAGAGAGAACATAGGAGACAGAAACAGGAGAGGAGCAGGCAACAGGTACACAAACCAGCATAATAAAAAAAAAAAAAAAGTGGATATACAGTTAGCCAAGCAAACAGAAGCCAAAACAGATAACCACAAAAAAAAAACATGAGAAGCCACCAAATTTCATGATGCAGTCTGTGATTTCCTGTGGGGCTTTCTTTCTACATTTCAGGAAGCCCATGGAAAATAGTACACATGACTCTTACATTTCAACCCCTTCTCTGCCAAAGACACCTGTCAGCAGCCACCTGCACCAATTGCACAGCACTCAGGCGGAATCATCAGCCCTGACCTCCGTGCTACCATGGGTGCAGACCCATAGCTGCTCCACATGCCTGAAACATGGCTTCACTTCTGCAGGTGACACCTTGTAAGCTAGACAGCACACCACAGAAAGGACATCTCAGCACAGCTACCAGCCAGAGTCACCCACGGACCCGGAGTATTCTTGAACAATTACATCCAAATGCCTAGGGCTGAGGCACTGGTAAACTAATATGTGCTGATGATGTGTCTAAACTACAGAGAAATGCAAATGGCCAGATTTGATGCCATGAGTGTAGGGCAGTTACCAATTTGCATTCACAATTTGCATTTTTCTCCTCCCCCCTCTTGGTTTTTTTGTTTGTTTGTTTGTTTTGATTTTGTTTGTTTGTTTTTTGAGATGTGGTCTTGTAATTTAGCCCCAGTTAGAGTGGTCTCACTCATCTTTAAAGATTTACTGACAGTTAACTATTTGTAAGGGGAGAGATTCTCTGAGGCTATAAGTTAATCATTCTTGGGGTTACATTCGGTCATGTAGCCACCAATAAAGATGCCCATGCTCTTGTAAACAATCCCTCACCCATGCTCCTATAATCAACCCTAATTAAATTCATTTGTTCATGCACACACACACACTAAAGCTGAAAGCAGACTAGCTGAGAAGAGGAAGAAGATCAGCAGCACTAGGAGGTGATAAGAAAGGAAAATTAGAGGAAAATATGATTATGAAAATGGCATAATGAAACCTGTTAATATATAATTAATAATTGCCTTCAGGTTTTCTGTTGCCATGAAGAGATACCATGACCACAGCAACTCTTAGAAGAAACTATTTAATTGCAGTGGCTCAATTACAGTTTCAGAGGTTCAGTCCATTAGCATCATGGCTGGGAGTATGGCAGCGTGCAGGCAGACATGGTGCTGGAGGAATAGCTGGCAGTCCTACATCTTACAAGCAACAGAAATTCGACAGACTCACTGGGCAGTATCCTGAGCATAGAAAAACCTCAAAGTCTGCCCCCACAATAACATACTTCCTCTGACAAGGCCATATCCACTCATGGTATTCGCTGCGCCAGCAAAGACACACATCAGTGGCACGCCCTGTGAGATTATGGGAGCCAATGACATTCAAGCTACCACATATATGATAATAAGAAATGCTAAAAATGAATGTGTGTATTAAAAAATATTCATATGCACATTTTAAAAGTGGAGGTCGGGAAGAGGAAATATTTACCGAAGTCAAACAGCCGGAATGAGAATGTGGTGAAAGCAGGGTGAACATCAACACTGCTCTCTACCACAGGACCACACCCAGGAGGCAGCATGGATGGTGTTTGTCAGCAATAAGAATAAAACCTAGGGCTCTACCACTGGCCCCCAGCCCATCAAGGCATTTAATTCTGGCATTGGGAGCTATATCCATCTGTCCTAGCTGGGGTGGATCTGAGAAAAGACACCTTCAAACAGGAGCCTCTGAACGGAAGCGAGGATGAGGAGTTAAGCCCCTTCATCGAGTTTAATTAAGCTCATGGGGGAAAGATGAATACAGGGATTCCACAGAACTTTCTTCAGCTTCGTGTTTATTAGTCTTAATTCCAGAGTAACAAAAATGCTTTTCCTAGTTCGCTGGAATGGAGTCTACACGATTCATTAAGAAACACTGCCATCTACTGTTACTTGTTTACCATTGCTCATGTAAACCAAGAAAAAAAGTTAGGGCTGCTTATGCTCTAATCATGAATGGTTTCCAACACAAAACCTTCCTTCCATAATATCTGTTCTGCACTTTAAAATGTATATCACTTTCTTTTATAGCCACAAATGACAAATGAGTGTGGAACTAGATGAATGCTTTCAAATATCAGCCTTGAAAAATGGAGCTTACAAATTAGGATTTGAGTAGGTGGGGCCATATGGTAGCAGAGACCAGGAGACTCAGTGATGACATCATTCAGGAGTTACACAGCCAACCTGGGAGAGATGAGCTCTGAATGCCACAAAGGCAATCTAAAAATAAATGCATGTGATGGCAATAAGAAAAGAATTCAAAAAGCCATTCTAAGTATGTAGGGCCTAGGTAAGTGGCTCACAGAGCTGCCTAGCATGCGCAGAGCCATCGCCAGAACTCCATGAACCGGCTCTGGAGGCACATATTGAAATCCCAGCACTCAGGAAGTAAAGACAAAAAGATCAGTTGAGGTCTTCTGTTCTCACCTACCCCAGCACCAGCCTTCACACAGCAAGCAGTCACACATAGCTCAAACTCAGTGCGCCACCTGATATTTCTAAACATCTTCTTGCTGAAACACAGCCACACTGTTTTCATAGTGTCTATGCCATTAACACACACATTAATGAAAGCAAATGTCAGGATGGGCAGAAGCTTTATGCATTGTTAATGAAAATGTAAATTAGTCTAGCCACAGTGGAACTCAGTATGGAAGTTCATTAAAATAAAAAACAAAAATAGAGCGGCCACAAATCCAGCTACACACCTCCTGGATCCCTAGGGAAGCAAAGACAGCATTCAGTATAGACAGGTATATACTCATTTTCATTCTGGTGCTACTGAAAAATGACCAAGCCATGAATTCAGTCTCGAAACTTGTCAGATGAGCATAGTGTGTGTGTGTGTGTGTGTGTGTGTGTGTGAGTGAGAGAGAGAGAGAGAGAGAGAGAGAGAGAGAGAGAGAGAGAGAGACTTGCTCAGCCAAAAAGAATAGTAGTTTGCTAAATGGATGGATGGGAAGTCATTAGATTAAACAGAACAAGCCAGACTTAGAAAGATGTATACTGACAGGTGTAGCAGTACCCACCTCTCATCCCAGCACCAGGCGGTGGAGGCAGGACAGTCAGGAGCTTAAGGCAGTTCTCACCTGCGTTTTGAACAGGAAGCCAGCCTAAGTTACATAAGATCTTATCTCAAAAAAGAACAAAGAAAGAAAAGGAGGAAGGGAGGGAGAGGGAGGGGAGGAGGGGGAAAGAAAAACATGTCTTGTCATTACTGAAATCTACAAAAACCAAACATGAAGTAGAAAGACTATTGGGGAGGAGGTAGAGGGGGAATGTTTGAGAGTAAGTAATGATGAGTATGATCCAAGTTTGTTACATGCATCTGTGGAAAAGTCAGAAAGAAATTATCTTGTGTACGTAATACACACTAGTTAAAATGAGGCCAAAAAAGAATGGTACAGTTGCATAATTGTGGGAGACCATACAATACACGAGGGTTAGTATGATTTCCTTTTGGCCTTTTATACAGCTAGTACAGCTGTCCTTTTCTATTTTATTAGCTTTTCTGCACACACACACACACACACACACACACTCACACACACACAACATGCAAAAAGCAAATCCATTTCCTTTAAAAGAACAATTAACTCTTTCTTTAATTAAATAGATTAATTACCTAGGCAAAGCGTACTCGTATCCAGAACTGATTTGATTCAGAAAACCCACATCTGCAAGGGAAGGAATCATCAGCTTTCCTTCCAAATGCTTTGAGGATGTTTCTTAAAGATGGCTGGATGGTACTTGAAGGCACTTGCCGACAAATGCCTTGCCAAATGTTGCCACATTTCTATTTGAGTTATTCTTAAAGACAGAACCAGGTACCTATAAACACAACAAAACTCATGTTCCACCCGCCCCACTTATTAAGTCATGTGGAGAAGCTGCAGATAGAGAAACCTCTGCATCCAGTAATTCACCCAGTCAAAAACCTTTACTTAGAATTTACCTGTAACACTCCTCATTTTAATGAATAATAAATATTTCTGAAGTGTTTTGTGCCCACCCATGCCGTTCATACAGGCTGGGGGAAAAACATACTTTTCTTTATGATTCACTCTCATTATGGCCCTGAAGTGGTATAAAAGTGATTCTCAAACATACTTTAACCCTTTATAGAATTCTAACATGTCGAGCTGGGGGTTGGGGGAGCAACCTCTTCATCTCCCTGCTGCACAGAGCCTGCCCACTATGGAAGGGGCATTGTTGGAAGCAGCCATGGTGTTGTACTGAGAGCGGCAAGAAGGCTGGTGCTGAACTCAATGACCTACATTTTGCTCAGTAGCTGTCCTAACCTTAAAAACTCCACTGTGTCTTTTGTGCCGTCCACAGTGTCCGCAGATTCTCCACATGGCTATTAGTCTTCTATCTGAGTCTGTGCCTTTCTGCTCACCCACCCCTGCTGACGATACTTCCAGCAGCTGAGGACTGAAACCCACCAGGCTTCCTGGAAGAGTGATATAATGGTTAATCCTAATACAAACCTGATAGGATTTAGAGTCACCATGGAAACAAACCTCTGGGCATGCCTCTAGTGGAGTTTCTAAATTGTAATAACTGAGGTAGTAAAACTCATCCTTTTAAATATGGATATCACCATTTCATGGCTGCTGTCAGCACTGAACTGAATACAAGGGAAACTGAGGTAGACATTCATCTCCTTCTGCTCCCTTACTGTGGATGCAATACAAATAGTTCCTTAAGCGCCCATTATAGTCACAGGAGGGACTATAGCCTTGAACTGGGAACTAACTAAACTCTCCCTTCCTTAAGGTACTTCTATTGACAGGCTCTTGCTTGAATTAGTAACACAATCTTCGAGTTTTGAAACCTCAGTGATCCATTCTGACAGCCAAACACCTGTATTTCTATCTGCCTTACCAGTTTACTCAGCTGCCTCTAGGCATCTCTACCCACATGCTTGTGATGTTGGCCTTTCCTGGACTTCCTGCCTAAGGCTTGAACTGTGAGTACAGGATCAGAGGACCCTGTGGTTACTTCTATGTCTTCCAGATCATTACTGGTTATCCTATTTGGTTTTGATTAAGAATTACAAATACCTAATATATATGAACAATCATACTTTGCTCCTATAGGAAATGCTAACCCTACAGAAGCCAATGCAAATATTAGCAGAATAAGAAGATCGTGATGTTTCCAAAACATGAGAGCCTCACTTTTTATATCTCATTTTAAATTGAGTGACTCCCTCCCCACCAAAAGAGATCATTTCAATAAACAAGGTACTTCAACTGTTAATACCTATCTGTATTGCACAGATTCTAATTGGTATTGATAATAAAAGCCCCAAGCCAGATATTGGGGAAAAGCTGAAAGATCAAAGAAACAGAGGAACAATCCACAGCCACATCTCACCTAGCCACTCCACACAAATCTTCAGACTGATGCCCCTGAGTCCTGACCCAAAAGGAAAGGGAGTCACAGGTGAAGGGCTGGACTCCTGCCTCCTCCCAACTTGTATTTCTTTCCCTGACCAGCCATATCATTTCCAGTTTCAACTTTCCTAGTGCTGGGATTAAAGGTGTGTGTGTTTCCCAGGTACTGGGAACAAAGGCATGGGATCCCAAGTACTATGATTAAAGGTGTGTGTCACCACCACCTGACCTTCATGGCTAAATCTGTAGCTAACTCTGCCTCTGATCTTCAGGCAAACTTTATTAGATATACAATCAATCACCACATATCTGAAATGAGAATAATCCTCTAAAAATTTAAATGAATTATCCAGATTGATTTTAAAAAGAACAGTTATGGCCTTCTATGGTCAGCTTTAATTGTCAATTTGACACAATCTGGAATCACCTGTGAAGAAAGTTGCAGTGAGGGACTCTCTAGCTCAGGCTGGTCTTTGACCTTGGTCTGGGGGTGAGGTTATTAGGGTAAGTGAGATGGGGAGGCACAGCTCACGGTGGTGGCACCATTCCCTGGGTTTTGGCCTAGGGTGCCTTAGAGCAGGGAAAGAGCTGAGCACAGGCATACACTCGGATGACTTGCTTTTCCCTGCTCTTGACTATGAGTGTCACATGACTAGTCCCTACTGGTGTACTGTAATCTGGAATTGTGAGCTAACTGAACCTTTTCTCCCCTAGCTTGCTTTTTTCCTCAGATATTTTCTCACAGCAACAGTAAACAAAACTAAAATAGTCCTCAATGTCTGTTGCCTGCTCCCCATCCCACAACCAACTCATGTGTTGAAACTTAATCCCCAAAATGGTGCTCTTACTAGTAGGGTCCTATGGGGGATGCTAAACGTATAAGTGGGACTTTCATGAATGGAATTGGTCTCCCTTAGTAGCCCCAAGAAAGCTGCTCATCCCTTCCAATATGTGAAGGTAGAGGACTTGCTTAGCATTTATGAAGCCCTGGTTCCATCTTCAGCAGTGTATTGTAAAAAGTCCAAGCTTGCATCCAAGTTTTGAAAACTCACCAATCCCTATGAAAAACCCACCAATCCCTGAGTTCAAAATCCCACCAGTCCCTGAGCTCAGAATCCCACCAATCCCTGACTTTACCCCAAAATCAGGCCTCAAAATCCCACCAATCCCAGGCCACCCGGGGAAGCTCTAGCCCCACCCTAGTCCCCAGAAACTCTATATAAAGCCTGCTTGGTGCTCAGTTCCCTGCTGCTTCTCTCCCAAGCAGAGGCAACCACTCTCTTGTGTTGTTCCCAGGAAACCTCTTGTGTGGTTTGTTGTGACTATGGTTGTCCCGGGCTCCCGACTGCTGCAGCACTTGTATGTCCAGCCTTTCCCCCGGAGTCGCAGGACTTACTTAGGAGCACTGCAAAAAACAGTCTTGGTGGCCTACACCTATATCCCAGCACTGTAAGGAGGAGGCAGACATTCACAGTTACTTTTGCTACAGGGAGAATTTTATGTCCGTTTGGGCTAGAGATCCTGTCAAAAATCAAATGAAGAAAGAATAAAGGAAGGAGACAAGGTGAGGAGAAAAATACATTTATTTATGAGCCGGGAAAATGGGCACTCTGCAGACACACAATCTGCCAATGCCTTGGTCTTGTCTTCAGCCTTCAGAAAAGTGGGCAATAAGTTGTTTATAAGCCACTAATTTTTAGAATCTGCCATAAAAGATCAAACTGACTGGCCAAGGCTTTATGGCTAGAAATCATAGCCGCCCCCCTTAAATAGTTAACAGATTCCCATAAAAGACTAGAGTTAAGTATTTATTTGAAATACACAGAAAGTGGGAGAGTGTTTGCCTATCCTGAGGTGTGAGGTCCTAAGATCAATTCCCAACACAGCAAAAGTAAATAAATAAATAAATAAGCTAAAGCACATCTTTACAGAAATAGAAAATCCAAGGAAACATATACTCTGCCACAAACTGTGAGGCATTATGGAAATGAGCACATATCCAATGTCACCTCACAAACTCCCAGCTCCTTTAGCTTGCTAACAAGGTAGAGAACAAGATCAAATAGTTTTTTTAATCTTTCATTTGAGAAGGTGTGAAACTTAGTGTTGCTATCAAGAAAATATCAAATTAATCATAAAAAATCACCTTAACTATGTCAGAAGGATGCCAAGCCATAAAGAATTATTAAAGATCCCAGTACAAACTGATAAAACTCAAAGTACACCTAAACCACTTGAGAAACTGCTGCCACTTCCTGAAGCTGGTGAAAATATTAGCACACACACACACACACACACACACTCACTAACCTGGGACCAGAGTACCTGTCCTACTGCCATTGGCATTTTATTATGTACTTACTGAAAGGTCCTTGAAATGTGACAGAAATGCTTTGGGGACCCCTGGTGGTGATCCATGATTTTGAGAGTAACACAGAAATGAGCCTGCAAACAGGACAGTGTCAGTGGGGGCCTGTAAAGATGCTGCATGGCCTGAATCAGCCTGGTTCCCAGCACGGTCCATCTCTCCCAACTACGGTTGGTTGATCTCACACTATGCAACCTCCTACCAAAGAAACATATCTTTATTCCCCCTTCTCAATTGGCTATTTCTCAGCCAGACTGTAATCACCCAATATTCATCCTGCGCTGTCTCTCTCACTCAGTTTTCTTCACATTATAGTTACTTTTCAAAATAAAAACCTGTACCACTGGGTATCTTTCTTTTTCAAGTTTTAATTTTACAATTAAAAGCATGTGTGTTCATTTGAGTCCATGTGAGGCTGTGTATATATGAGTGTAGTTGCCCACAGTGTCGATGAGGCGTCGGATCCCTGGAGCTAGAGTTATGGGTGGTTGTAAGATGTCTGACACAGGTGCAGGAAACATAACTTCAGTTCCCTGCAAGAGCAGTATACCCTCTCAAACACTGGGCCATCTCTCCAACCCTGCTACGCACTGCCCTTCAATGGCTTCCTATTACTTAAAGTATAAATCAAACTCCTACTTAGTTTGGTTTATGAGTCCTGTAAGAAAGTGGCTGCCATTCAGCTCCCCAGACCCACCTCACAGTCCTGTCTGCTTAAATTTTCTAGCATCTGCCATGGGGGTTCTGCTACTATCCTCTCCTGGCACCAAACTCCACTGGAACTTTACACATTTTGTCCTGAATAGCACATCACTTCTAGCTCTCTATTTACCCTCCATCACAGCTTGTCATTCATCTCCAGATGGTGTGGCCATCACGGGATTTAAAATTACCTAGAAGACACACCTGCGGGCATATCTGTGCTGGCTTTCCCAAGAGGTGTCACTGGGGCTAGAAGACTCTCCCTGAATATAGGTGGCACCATTCCATTAGCTGTAGCCTCAGATCAAATACAAGAACAAACACCAGCATGTATCTCTCTCTGGCTCCTGGCTGTGGCCGCAATGTAAGAGCTGCTTCACTCTCTGCCTGCCATAACTTCCCCACTCTTAAACTATGAGCCAAGATAAACCCTTCCTTCCTTAAGTTGCTGTCTGGCATTTCATCACAGAAACAAGAAGTAACTCATACAGGTAAGACAATAAATACTCCATCTAAAAAATGTCTGTCATTTACTTTTGTGGTGTGCTTTTGAACTCACCACAGTCCTTCATAAGACTCAAATCTTAATAGCAAAAACCTGATAACGCCATCTCAGCTATCCTCGGGTTATAGTTACAGGTCACATATGCTCCCTAGTCCCAATCTTAAAGAAAATCAGAGATTGTGAGACAGCTCTGTGGGTGAAGGCATCTACTGAGCCCGATGACCTGAGTTCAACCCCCAGAAACCCCTAGGTAGAAGAAAAGAATTGATCACTATAGAGTTTCTCTAACCGCTACATGAACACAGTAACATGTGTATGTATGTGCACACACACACACACACACACACACACACACAAATAATTTTTTATTTTTTAAATGAACAAAAAATTAAATTAAAAAATAAAAACACTGGACAAACCTTAATACACCAAATAGTAACAATTAATAACAAAAATACATATTTCAGGGCATCCAAAGATGGCTCAGTAATAAAGCGTACTGACTGCTTTTTCAAAGGAATAGAGTTTGATTCCCAGAACCGTGTCAATTAGCTCAAAATCACCTATAACTCCAGCTATAGAGTATCTGATGCCCTCTTATGGCTTCTGAAGTCACCTGTATTGAGAGAGAGAGAGAGAACTAAAAAAAAAAAAAAAAAAAAATGCATTCTTAAAACTGTGTATTAAGTAAATGCCTAGTCACTTGAAGAGACTCAATAAAGACGTTTCATGCATATTCACACTTCCATGTTCAAAACACTATGAAGAAAGGACCGCTGAATATAAACTATTACAGGCTTGTGACTCACACACCATCAGCTGCTTTGCCACCAGGGGCAGGCAGGGTTTCCAAAGAGATGACAAACTCTCACCAGTTTCCAACCGTAAACACCAAGCATTCCCTGAACTGGCACTGAATTAAAAGCTATGAGACAGCTGTACCAACAAGGATCAACAAGACTGAAGAGAGTAAACTTAGCTCAAGAAACGTCATTTTGTAACTACAGATCCGTGATTGGCTCTTGGTACATCAGAAGCACGGAAATGAAGAACTAAAAGGAGTCTTCCATTTTAGAGAACGATGCAGAACTAAAGCAGACAGAGCCCTGAGAAAGAGTCCCTCACCCAGTTCCCAGAGACCATTGCTAGAAACTGCTGTTCACAGAGGGGCAGCATGACCTCAGTTCCAACTGCAGAATCCATACCACCCTGGCCTTGCTATTTGACCACCAAATGCTCTAGTCAAAAGACACCACCATCATCCTGGGCCCAGATTCAAGGAGAAATTCCCCAGATTAGCTGTCAGCACACAACCTTGCACTAGAGTAACCCCAAATTGTGGTTTTTCCCTTTAAAGTGGCTGTTAAGCTCCCCTCGGGAGCCCCTCCTGATCTTGCTATGGTAAGAGCTGGACTGGGTTCCCTGCCATGGCTTGTATTTACATCAGTAAACCTTGCTGTTGCATTCTGGACTTCTCTGGTCCCTGGTGGTCTCTTTGGGGAATTTGGGCACAACAAAGACACCTGCCTTAAACAAGATCCATAGGACTGGAGAGATGGCTCAGCAGTTAAGAACACTAACTGTTCTTCCGGAGGACCTGAGTTCAATTCCCAGCATCCACATGGCAGCTAACAACTGTCTGTAATTCCAAGATCTGGCACCCTTACACAGTTATACATGCAGGCAAAACACCAATTCACATAATAAATAGATAAATAAATAAATAAATAAATAAATGCGAAAAAAGTTAAAAAAAAAATAAAGAACAAGATCCATGATAACAAAAGTCAAAAAGACCTCAAACTTTTATGTCAGGATGAACTATATGGACCAGGAAAACGTCTCTGTGAGTAAATGTGGTTGGGAGATGATTGACAACATGAGTTCAACCCCAAGAAACCCGGACTGATGCTGAAGCACATCTGTACTCCTAGCATGCATATGCTAGGTAAGATGGGAGATATGGAGAAGAGTGTAACATGAATTCTAATTGATACTAAATGAAAGCTCAGAGCCAGATATTGGGTAAAAGCTGGAATATTAGAGAGAGGAAACAGACCACAATCAAATCTCATCCAGCCAACTTCTGAGGGTAAAAACTGTCTTCCAGCTTCCTCAGCCTGGCTCCTCGTCTGCTTCTACAGAATAATCCTGTCTTCCTACACCTGCCTTAAAGAACTTCTTACCCAATTGTTTCACTTCTGGGTTCAACTCTGCATCATATTCTAGAGTTAAGATTAAAGATGTGAGCTACTACTATTTGGTAGTTAGACCCTGAACTCACAGAAACACCAAAAATTCTCTATCTCTGGAGTTATGGGATTAAAGGTGTAGGTCATCACTCCTGGTCTTTCCCATGCTGGGATTAAAGGCATGAGTTACCACTCTCTGACCCTCCTGGCTTGACTGTGGGTAGATCTGTTCTTTAATATTCCAAACTGGTTTTATTAAATATATCACCACACAGGAGAGTCACCCAGAAGCTCACAGGCAGCAATCTATATGCAGCACAGTGGCAAAAACAAGAGAGACCCTACTTTAAGCAAGGTAAAAGGACTAACTCTGACCTCTACAAATGTGGGTGCCTCTCATAGACCTGCACTCACACATGTTCACAAGCAAGCATGTGAGCACACCTCACATGCTGGGGCAAGGGAGACCCTAATATGATGTAAATGATTTACAAATATAATAGTATGTACCTGAAGAAGGCATTAGAACATTACAAACAAATGGATTGAAGATTGGGAGTAGAAGGTATATTTCTTACATGCATTAGTGTAATGGAAAATATCTTGCAGATATATGTGACAGGGAAATGGAAAATATCTTGCAGATATATGTGACAGGGAGCCCAGTTTCAAGCCCAGATAAATAAGCACCTGACTATTCAGAAACTATTTAGTAATCAAGTGTGAAGAGAGAGTTCCTCGTGTGCTAGACTGACTACACTTTGAGCTGTAGAAAGAGTAACATTCCATTCCTCTCACACAAAATGTCTCCAATTATATGTAAGGACAAATGAAAATGTTCTCACAAATTGTGCCATCTCTCTCAGTGGTCACACTGTCCCTGTGGGAAATGAACAAAATGTCACCCAACTTACATGCTCCCCAAGACCCCTGCTTCTGCTTTCTGATGATTCAGTCACTGAGAAACGTTCCTAACTTCTCCTACGTTGAAAACATTTAAAGTAACAATTTTATTTACCAAGCATGCACAGATTTTTCCATATCATTTCCCAAACAGCCACTCATCTACACAAAGTTTGCATTACATCAGATGATATGAGTTACCTAGATGTGATTTGAACTCTGAGGGATGTACCTAGGTTCTATATAAACACTACAGCATTCTATTTTTAAAATATTTAATGTGTGTGTGTGCATGTGTGTGTGTGTGTGTGTGTGTTATATGCATACAGGTGCAGTGTCCAAAGAGACCAGAAGAAGGTATCAGATGCCTACAGCAGGAGTTAAGGGCAGTTGTGAGATATCTTTCATGGATGCTGAGAAAAAGTCTTGAGTCTGTAGGAGTGGTAAGTGTTCCCAACCACTGAGCCATTTCTCCAGACCTTCTGCCATTCTGTAGAAGAAATTTGAGCTCTGGTGAATTTGGGCATGGTCTAAGAAAAGTCACACATAAGAAAAAAGATAGAGACTCTTGGGTTTTAAAATCCTTCCTGATGTAATTAACACAAGTTATTCTTTCCCTGATATGCTTCTCTTATAATTTATTAGGTGGTATTTATCAAGAAATATAAATCTAACAATTTTCAGAATATGTTGGTATCAAGTGCCAGGCAGAAGGAGCCAGCAATACTGAAGCATTGGGATAGAAATTTCAATAAAGGGGAACTCAGAAGAACAAGCATAACCCATCTTATGTCTGTATTACTAGGACCTTTTTAAATTAAGTATAGTGCATAAAAGAAGCTAAAGAGATGGTTTAGCAAGTAAGAGCATTTGTTAGGCAAGCATTAGAGCCCAAGTTCAAATCCAGTATCTACATAAATCCAGCATCTCACATGTCTATCCCTGAGCTGTGTGGAGATGAAGACATGGCTTGCTGGCTGCTAATCTTGCTTCAGGTTCAGTGAAAAACTATATCTAAAGGAATATGGCAGAGAGTGTCAGAAGTAGGACACCCATGCAAACATAGTCAAATATACCACTCACACACATATGTGCACACAGTCACACACACATACACACATGTACACACAGTCACACACCAAAAGTGATGTGGGATAGCTTTCTGTATGCTGTGAATACCATTGGTTAATAAAGAGGCTATTTTAGCCTATGGCAAGCCAGATTAGAGGCAGGCAGGAAGTCCAAGCATAGATGAAGGGGAAGGAGTGCAGAGTCAGAGAGAGACCTGAAAGCTGCCACTGAGAGAGCAAGAGGTAAAAGTACAGGTAAGCCATGAGTCACATTGCAAAACATAGATTAGTAGAAATGGGTTGAGTTAAGATGAAAGAGCTAGCTAGCAATAAGCCTGAGCCATAGGCTAAACAGTTTGTAATTAACTTAAGCATCTGGGTCATTATTTGGGGCTAAGCAGCTTCAGGACTGCAGATCTGGCCGGAGGGGCCTGAAACTTCCAGCTACACAAAAGCATTTTTATTTTAAAAATAATAATAATAGTTATTTCAATGACTAAACAAAACAATTAGGATGTTTTGAAGGATAAAAAGCTCCATTCTATTTGGAATAAGATTTATAAGAGTTACAATGAATGGAACATGAAGTATCACCATGAACACCAGACAGGTTCAGAAAGGAGCCTAGTTAATATGAGAAGTCTTCTCTCTTTTAAGTTAAGTATCTTAAATTAAGATGAAATAGCATATGAGCTACTCAGAAATATGACAATACTTACCAAAAACTGAGTTAGAAAGATAAAGTAAGTGGCCATGGGGACACCAGATGTGGAAGTCTCATTTTTCATTGTAAATATCACAACACTTTCTCCTTTTTATGTATGCAACTATTACCTTGATAATTTTAGTGCTTGTGAAAGAATACACTTATTCCTTTGAGCTCTGTTTTTTTTTATTTTTAAAAAAGTATGATTTAATACATTGTTTGAGTCAGAAGAACAGTCTCAATCCCTGAGAATAAACGGGAGTGCTGAACTTGAACTTCAAAAGTGATCCATGGATTTCCAGGCAGTCCATCCCACAGGAACACAGTACTTGAGGCAAATCACACATTTCTAGGTAGCTTCTTAGCTATAACTCCCTTATTAACTGAAAGATAGGACTGAGATCTGTGGGCATAATTTATATGTACTTCATAATATAAGCCAATCTCCTATCATGCTTTATAAAACATGTTTAAAGCTTTGTTTTATCTTTATTTATGTATGTATGTGTACATATGAGTGCATTACCCACAGAAGCTAGAGAGTGACTCAGGTCCCCTGTGATTGTTGTTACAGAGATTTGGGGTCCACCTGACTGGGGGTACTGGGAACCAAGCTTCAATCTTTCACAAGAAGAGTGACTGTTACTAATCACTGAGCTACTCTTTAAATTTTTAAAAAATTATTCATTCTTTCATTCTCTCTCTCTCTCTCTCTCTCTCTCTCTCTCTCTCTCTCTCTCTCTCTCTCCTTCTCTCTTGCCTGGAATATACTATGTAGACCAGGCTCACCTCAAATTCACTGAGATCCATCTGCTTCTGCCTACCAAGTGCTGAGATTAAAGGCATGTATCACCTTGCCCAGTCTCCTAAAAACACTTTTTCTAGCTGAACAAATGTGTGTGTACACAAGAGATAGATGGGATTTATTAGAATGACTTACAGGCTACAGTCTAGAAAATCCAACAATGGCTAGATGTGAATGGAAAGTCTAAGAATCTAGTAGTTGCTTCGTCCATAAGGCTGGTTGTCTCAGCTGGTGTGCTGAAGAAACAGACTCTAATGCCAGTGGAAGATGAATGTGCTGACAAGATGATGGCAAGCAGGTGAAAAACAAGAGCTTCCTTCTTCCAAGTAGGCTTCCAGCAGGTGTGGCACAGATGAATGGTGTATCTTCCTGCCTCCTGAGCTGAATTAAAGTCTTCCGGCCTCAAGATCCAAATTGAAGGTGTGTGTCTTCCTATCTCAGAGGTCATTTCTTCTGAAAGAAATGCATGGCCATGTGTACTGTGCAAAGCTCTGACCACTGTGAAGATTTCTCTTTATTGATGTCTTTTGGGTTGTCTCAGAATGGGTTGTAATGCTGTCCACTTCTTAGTGATGCCTGCATAACATGAAGAACAGTCAGTAAACCAGGCCCTAGACTTCTTTTCTTCTATCATCCAATAATAGTGAACACCCCATGAGGCTCTGGATGCATACTTGGCAGCAGACAGCATTGTAATGGGAATGGAAACCATAAGCAATTGGGGAACTTATTATTCATGTAACTTGCTTGTGTCTTCAGGACCTGCTCAGGCCCTATCCTATATATACTACTTCTATTAGATAATAGGTTGCTCCTCTACACTTCCTACTCTATGACTTTATGGGTCAGATGACACCCAGCTCATGATGGGCAGCTTAGATCACATGGTAATTTGGTGGCCCATTGTCAAGCATTCAGTTTCCACTAAGACAGCAAGCTAAAAGAGCTATCTTTCTAAAGAAGAATAGTTGTCTGCAGGGGATGGTAGAGCCTTGTTCCAAAATCCCAAATGTCTCCACTGTGATCTACCCATAGGGGCCTGCCAAAGGCTCCAAACAGCATCCTTCTCTGTCACTAACACCTCAAGGATCATCAGGTTAGCTGGAACATAAAGTACAAATGGTAGAGCAGTCACACAGCAGCCTGGACCTGTTGAAGAACCTTCTCCTGTTCCATGCCCACATGCAGCTAGCAGCTTTCCAAGTCACTTGGCATATGGGCCAGAGTAACACACCCAAGAGAGAAATGTGCTATCTCCAGAATCCAAATAGGCCCACCAAATGCTCTGCTTCTTTCTTGGTGGTAGGAGGAGCCAAGTACAATAAGTTATCCTTCATCTTAGAGGGAATTTCTCTTCGTGCCGGACACCGCTAAACTATTAATAATTTTACTATGGCAGAAGGCTCTTGAATTTTGGGTTGGATTTATTTCCCATCCTGTCACACATATGTGTTACCAATGAGTTTCAAGTACTTGGCTACTACCTTCTGTTCACTGGGTCCAGTCAGCATAATCTCATCAATATAATGCACCAATGTGCTGTTTTGTGGAAGAGACAAATAACTGAGATTTCTTCTAAGTTATAACACAGGGCTGGAGAGTTGATATATCTTTGATGTAACACTGTAAAGGTATACTGCAATACTGAAAGAAAATTGCTTCTGGTGGTCCTTATGGACAGATACACAGAAAAAGGCATTTGCTAAATCAATAGCTGCAGACTGTACCAGGAGATATGTTAATCTGCTCAAGTAAGAGCTCTACGTCTGGTATAGGATTTGCAGTCAGAGTCACTACCTGATTGAGTTTTTAATAGTCACCTGTCATTCTTCATGATCCATCTGCCTTCTCCACTGGCCAGATAGAAGAATTAAAGGTGATGTGGTGGGATTATGTTGGTATGTGGTAAATATTTGTTCCTCCTACTGGTTTAATAAAAAACTGATTGGCCTGAGGCAGACAGGAAGTGTGGTTGGGGCTATCAGACTAAGAAAACTCTGGAAATATCTCAGAGCAGAGCAGAGATACCACAGAGACACAGAAAAAAAAAAAAAAAAAAGGTTGAAATGCTGCTGAGAAAAGGTACTGAGCTGTATGGCTAAACAAGACAAGAATCATGGGTTGAGTTAAGATGAAGGAGTTAGCAAGTTATATGCCTGGGCCCTAGGTCATTCAACATAAAATTAATGTAAATGTTTGTGTTTCTGTAGGGCTGCCGGTCTGCTGGTCTGCCTGGCCTGGCCACAGGGCTAGACTGGAAAGGCTGGGCCAGAAACATAATACTATAGGTAATGTGGTGGAAACCACCACCCCAACATCTTTCAAGTCCTTGATGGTGGCACTAATTTCTGAAATTCCTCCAGGGATGTTATGTTGGATTTGATTCACTATTTTCTTTGGCAATGGCAACTCTAAAGGCTTCCATTTAGCCTTTCCAACTGTGGTGGTTTGAATATATACCGCCTCCATAGACTCCTGTGTTTGAACACTTAGCCCATGGGGAGTGGCATTATTAGGAGTGGTGGCCCTGTTGGAGGAAGTGTGTCACTGAGAAGGTGAAATTTCAGGTCTGATATAAGCCACTCCCAGTGAGACAGACTGCTTCCTACAAATCAAGGTGTAGAATTCAGTTTCCTTCTCCAGCACCATGTCTACCTGCATGCTGCCATGTCCTCACATGACAATGCACTAAACCTCTGAAACTGTAAGCCAGCCCCAATTAAATGTTTCCCTTATAAGAGTTGCCACAGTCATGTTTCTTCACAGCAATAAAACCCTAAGACATCAACCTCAATAGCCTTCATTCCACAGGTCAGAGAACCAATATGAAAATTCTGCCAACTTCTAAGTATACCTATTGTAAGCATTCCCAAGGCCAGCATTCATCTGGGATGGAGTAGAGCTGCTGCTAAACCACTGAGTGTGGCTATGCAAACATGGGCCCACCTGCTGTCTTAAAGTGCTCACACAAGACTCCGCCCTTTTCTCTTTCGCTTGCCTGCATCTCTGCTTCCCTGCTAATAAACTCTAGGGTGGTATTCCCCGTGTTGAGATTCTATTCCCGAGCAAAAAACCAACACCTATCCCAATTATACATCTAGAACTGAGAAATAACATGAGTTTGGGGACCCTCTGGACCTCCCCTGGGTCAGAGTTTAATCAAAACTTTATTAATTACCTGACTTCTATAAGCTCCTACGTTTTAACTGGAGGAGCACAATCTCCTGGATCGCCTACAATCAGCATAAATTCAGAACCAGTATCCAATTAGAACCCAGAAAGTCTGTTTGTGTTCCTTTCCCGCAGTGTGCATTCTTGTGAACGGCTGTAGGTCCCTCTGGGGAAGGACTGGAGAAAGGCTAACAGGAAAGCTTTTAAGTGCTTTATCAAGGTCCTTCCTCAGGAGAACTGGGTCATCCTTTCTGGTAAGTATTTTTGAACCCCCAGTTGTGAGTTTCTCTACCCACACAATAAACCAAATCAAACTGAATGCGCAAAGCCTTCCTGAGTGATCTTGGTGGGGGGTAGGAATCACACTGCTGCTCCCAGGGAGGGGCCTATAGGTATGGTCTTTGAGCAGCTCCTGGGGAGAAGCCACTGCTAGGCAGGTGTCCTGAGGGCTGGAGAGAGAGGAGTGCAACCGGAGTGCAGTTCCCAGCTAAACACCTTCATGCAAGGAGTTCTGAGTCTGCAAGCTGGCTCAAGTCTGGAAACTGATTCACAGGCCAAGATTGCTTTTGCCATGATCCAATGTTACTTTCCTTTCACTTGTTTGAGAACTTTTCCACTTATATAGACCAGACAAAAACACAGTGAGTGACTAGCCAATAGCAAAGCGCCACACAGGTCCTGCTACCATTAAGTTCACTTTGCCCATCCTGACTATTATGGGCCAGGTCATTATGGACATTGCTTTGCCAATGCTGCTCATTATGACCACCTTGCCTCTGCTGATTCAGAGCTGCCACCAGGCCTCTGTTACCTCAGGCCCAATTAAACCCAAGGCACTTAATGTGTCCAACTGAGCAGCAGCATCTTCAACCCTAGGGTCTGACACAAAGAAAGGGATAGCAACAAAACTTCAAATGCACTGGTGCCCCTCACCATTTTGCACCTTATAGCATCAGTGAAGGGCCTGTGTCTAGGTCTTCTTCCCATGGTGGAGGACTAGGTTTTATAAAGTATACCTACTCCAGCACTGCAATTTTGCTAAGCCTTAAAATTCCTTCATTAACTCTAAGCCAAGGAATATTAGGCATCTCCAACTTGTTTTCCATAGGCCATCTTTTGACAAATGCTTCACCCAACGATTCCAATAAACTTTTGACACTTTTTTTGAACTGTGAAAGTGTCCATATTAAACCTAGACTCTCCACTCAGAGAGCCTGTATCAAAAAACTCAGCCTGTTCCAGTTTCATGTTCTCTTCACCATTATCCCACACCCTTCAAATCCACCCCACACATAATCCCCAAACTTCTGCTGAGATGAATCAGCAAATTCAGTAAGATTTTTAGTAGTGTAGCACACCTTCTCATGGACTACTTTTTTACTTACCCATTAGAAAACTGTCTACCCTTAAGTATGGTTATAGATCTAGAGGCAGCTGTTGGTGAGCCCTAAGGGACAGCAGTATTGTCCTGCCTGACATTTCCTTCAGAAAAATCACTCTGGCTTAATGGGCAATGATATTAATTTCCTCAGCCAAAAGTGAAAAAGACAACAAAGAGAGAAAATTTAGCTCAAGAAACCTCATTTTGCATTCTAGTGGCTATTTTATAAAAAGGTAAAATAAAGTTTAGTTTTCCATTTCTGGCAGGGGGCCTGCCCAGTTCTGGGAGAAGAACAGTCATGCCTGAACAGTCCTAGGAAAATAACATGTCCTAAAAGAATAGACCTAGCAGGGGGCCTGCCCAGTTCTGAGAGAATAGCTTCCTACCTGCCCAGTTCTGGGAGATTAGCCAAGACATCTGCCCAGTTCTGGGACAGGAATAGATTCTTGCTTGCTCAGTTCTGGGAAAAAAACAGCCACCCCAAGTAGGGTCCAGGTGAAGTCCAAAGATACTCTGAGGCAGAAAGACCCTAGGCACAAACCAATCAGTAGCACACCAGCACTATATACCCCCAAGCAACCAACTTTGTTGTAGCTTTTGCCTCTAAAAGACCCCTTGTAATCAAAGTCAGCAGCTACTCCTTGCTCTGTTATCATAGAAGCTTGAAATAAGCTCCCTGACTGGTATCATGTTGCCAATAAACCTTGCTGTTGCATTATAGACATCCTTGTCTTCGGTGGTCTCTCTGGGGGTTGAGCTTTGGGCATAACAGACAGTATCTCAAGCAGTGGAGCCAAGGGTACTACTTTCTCGGGTAAGATATACCCTTGAAAATTCAAGGATTCAAAGTTCTTCCAGGCATCCCTATTCCCATCCTAGGATCCTATCTATTATTTATCAATTAATGCCCTCACTTTAACTGCCACCCTAAGACTGGAACTTGAATTTTCACTGTATCTCAGCAAACCTTAAAATGAGGGCTTCGGTTTGATTTTCCACAACTCAAGCTCTGTGGCTATTGGAGAGAAGATTCTTTTCCAGGACAAACCTAGAAACCTTTAGATTGTTTAGGCACACCTGGAGCCAGTCAATATTATCACTAAGTTCACTGTATTCTGAGATGTCATTGTTCTTCACTGTATTCTGAGATGCTAGAAATTGATTAATTTTGTTATGGAGCTCATTACTATCCTCTATCAATTTATCCAAAGATGCTAAGAGCAACCAACAACCAACAACTTGGTTGACAATTTCTCCCAAACTGTCAAAATTTTCATATACTAGCAGTAAATAAACAAATATTTAGAAAACACTGAATAATTGAGGGATAACTATGTTGTGAGGAAAGACAATTGTGTAATGCAGCGTCTAAGCAAAAAGGGATGTTTTGTTTTTGATGGGAGAGACTGGCCTAGAACCTGCCTTGTGGGCCAGGCTGGACTCGAACTCACAGAGATCCTCTTGCTCTGTCTCCCTAGTGCTAAGAGTAAAGGTGTGCACTTCCATGCCTGCCTCCCAAGCCAGAGGGTTTGAAGACTTAAACATCCTCTTGAAGCAGAGGCAGGTGGATCTCTGTGAATATGAGGCCAGCATGATCAGCAGAGCAAGTTCCAGAGCAGCTAGGGCTACACAGAGAGAGAAATTCTGTCTTTAAAAAAAAAAAAAAAAAAAAAAAAAAAAAGTGTTCTGACCGCTGGAACCGTTCTAGCAGTGAAGAGGAAACAGAATCTGAGCCACGAGGAAGAAACTCTGTCTTCCAATTGGCCACTTTTGTCCTGGAAAAATCACATCTCTGCAAGGTGAACACGTTCACAATGCGTCCTCCACTGCCCTAGGGGGCGCTGCGCAGAATTTGGTCTCCAAAGGGACTGTAGCGCGCACCAGGAACGTTTCCTCCCAGAAGCATTTCCGCCCTACGGATCTGCTGGGTCCCCGCACACACTTCCGAGTTCCTATTGCGCACGTGCAGGCTCTGCTCCGTGAATCCTGCTAGAGAGGCCCGGCAGCATGGCTCACTTACAGATGAAACTCCTGCGCAAGAAAATCGAGAAGCGGAATGTCAAGCTGCGGCAGCGAAACCTGAAGATGCAAGGTGAGGTGTGCTGAACTCCGAAACTCGGCCGGGCACCGGGCAGCTTCCGGCGGGCGCCCAGAACGCACTGCACGAGCAGGCCGCCTGGGTCTCAGGCCCCTGTGGGCCTTTTATTGGCCCCAGCCTTTGCCTGCATGAATTTCTCGGTTCAGGGACTGAGCAGGAGGTCTCGAGTTTGCTTCCCAGGCTTCCGTTTGCTGGGCATCCCGCAGAACCTAATTACCTCCTTCATCTTAGACTCCCACAGCATCTTTAGGGCCCCCTAGAACTTTAGGTCTAGGTACATCCATTTCCATTTCTGACCTATTTAATTGCTGGATCTCATCTCCGGCCCAAGCTTAGGAATCTTTTTGTCTGCGCATTCCCAATGATACTGCTTTCTTCTACTGTCTCTCCAACCCCGTTCTTTTCATTCCTGCAGTGATCCGCATCACATGTTAAGCGCAGAACCCTCCCTGTGTACTTGTCGCTCCCAACTTAGTTTGTAAATCCCTTAACGTCGGAGTTTCAGTAGCTTGTTAAGGTTACCTGTAAGGTATAATAAATCAGTGGTTCTCAACCTTCCTAATGCTGCGACCCTTTAATACCCATAAAATTTCGTGCTACTTCCTAATTAATTTTGCTACTGTTATGAATTGTAATGTAAATATCTGATATTTGGCTCTTTGAGAGTCTTGACCGCACCGGTTGAGGATTGTTGAATAAATCCTGTGGGAAGTTCTGTGGCATATTCATCCTACCTAATGTTCAACAGATAGTAATTGAATAAAAGCTGGGGGAGGCGATGGATTTAAGGCAAGTTTCTTCATTTAGTTCCTGTAGACTAGTTAACACTAGTAATGTAGTGGGGGTAATGTAAACTAAAGATGGTATTGCTTTCAGTCTCCTTTTTTCTATGAACAGGGAAACTTTGTAAAGATAGTTTGAAGCTTTAGTAGGAAAAGTAAGTGGTTTTCATCAACTAAATTTTCAGTTCACCAAAGTATAGAAAAATGTATTTGAATGATGTAAAATTATATAAGCAATTCCCATAGTTGTGGGAATATGAAACATCGTTCAGTTATGTTTATCAAATACTTAATGTACATGTCTTCTCATTGATCTGTGTAGCCGTTACTGCCCTGGAACTCTCTTGTAGACCAGACAGCCCTGAACTCACAGAGATCTACCTGCCTCTGCATCTTAGGCTGGGATTAAAGGCATGAAGCACAAGATAAGGTCTTTTGAAGTTAAAATAAAGGAACGTTTCTTTTCTAACTTTTTCTTTTTTCTTGAAAATGTGCGTTTTCTATAATAGAGCACCTACAGGAGTTTTCAGCAGTGAATATAGAAGAAAACGCATCAGATACAAGCCTGTCACAACCTCAGAATGGAGATGTGCCTAAAAAAGAAGGAAAAGTTGGAAAAGTTAAGAAAGCCATAAAACATTCTGTGAATGTGGGCTCAGAAGAAGCACAAAGTGGAGACATGCCTGAGGAGAAAGTAGAAAACTTG